>CAUYON010071220.1:0-17382 GCA_963573935.1 Arctocebus calabarensis
TCACCCTGGATAGAGTGCGGTGGCATCACAGCTCACAGCAACCTCCAATTCCTGGGCTCAAGCGATTCTCCTGCCTCCGCCTCCCAAGTAGCTGGGACTACAGGCGCCCGCCACAACGCCTGGCCATTTTTTGGTTGCAGCTGTCGTTGTTTGGCGGGCCTGGGGGCTGGATTCGAACCCACCAGCTCAGGTGTATGTGGCTGGCGCCCCAGCCCATTGCGCCACAGGCGCCAAGCCCTGGTTACTATTTTCTACTGTTCTTTTTTTTTGTTTGTTTTGTTTTTTTGAGACAGAGTCTCGCTATGTTGCCCTCTATAGAGTGACTGGTATCATAGCTCACAGCAACCTTAAACTCTCGGGCATAAGTGATCCTCTTGCCTCAGCCTCCCAAGTAGCTTGGACTACAGGCACCTGTCACAATGCCTGGCTATATTTTTAGAGATAACATCTCACTCTCCCTCAGGCTGGTCTGGGAACTTGTGAGCTCAGGCAATCCACCTGCCTCAGCCTCCCAGAGTGCTAGGATTACAGGTGTGAGCCACTGCACCCTGCCCATGATAAACAATGACATTTCTCTAAAATTCTTTAGGCTTGGTGCCAGTTGGTTAGGGCGCTAGCCACATGCACCAAGCCCATGCCTGCTAACAATAATGACAACTACAACAAAAAAATAGCTGTGCATTGTGGCAGGCATCTGTGGTCCCAGCTACCTGGGAGGCGGAGGCAAGAGAATCACTTAAGTTCAAGATTTTGAGGTTGCTGTGAGCTGTAATGCCATAGCACTCTACTGAGGGCAAATTAGTGAGACTCTGTCTCAAAATAAATAAACAAAACAAAATTCTTTAGCGAAGAGGTGATTTTTTTTAACCAATATGCCGCAAGAGGATCTTAGGTGCACTGCAAAACTTTCTAATGATCATTAATGAAATTATTTTTGGAAGAAGTTCAAAGCACAGTAAGTATATTCTTTTACCTTTTTTTTTTGAGACAGAGCCTCAAGCTGTTACCCTGGATAGAGTGCTGTGGCATCACAGCTCACAGCAACCTCTAATTCCTGGGCTCAAGCGAGTCTCTTGCCTCCGCCTCCCAAGTAGCTAGGACTACAGGAGCCCGCCACAACACCTGGCCATTTTTTGGTTGCAGCCGTCATTGTTGTTTGGCGGGCCCGGGCTGGATTGGAACCCTCCAGCTCAGGTGTAGGTGGCTGGCACCTTAGCCGCCTGAGCCACAGGCACCAAGCCTACCTTTTTTTTTTTGAGGAACATGATTTATGTGTGCCATGGAAGTGTAACTATAGGTTCCAGCATGCCATGAGTTAAAAAAGTTGAAGAACACTGAGGTAGAGTATGACGTGACACATTAAAGACCGTGTTGTACAAAGATGAGAGACTGCAGAAGACATTTTCCCATACATACTTAAGTGCTTTACACCCACTGTTGTGTGTTTAAGAGTTCCACGTCTTGGTAACACACTCTCCAGCTTCCACTTGGCCAGTGTAGCTGACTCTGTTGGCTAATTAACCCAAATCCATTCCCAACTTCCTCCTCTTTTCATTCTCCTGATCTTGAGGTCAGAAAGCCAATTACCTGGTTTCCCAGCTTCACTTGCAGCTGTAAAGGGCCATGTGTTCTATTTCTGGCCAAGGATTTGAAAGCACAGGTTTCATGGGTATATCTTTGTTGTTGTTGTTTTGAGACAGAGTCTCACTTTGTTGTCGTTGGTAGAGTGCTGTGGCATCAGAGCTCACAGCAACCTCAAACTCCTGGGCTCAAACGATTCTCTTGCCTCAGCCTCCTGAGTAGCTGGGACTACAGGCACCTGCCACGATGCCCAAGTCTTGCTCTTGCTCAGGCTGGTCTCCAACTCAAGCAATCTGCCTGCCTGGGCCTCTTAGAGCTCCTGCAGTGCTAGGATTATAGGCATGAACCACCTGACCCAGCCTTACATCGATATTTTCGATTACATTGATATTTTGTGCCTGAGGCTCAACGGGCTAAGGCGCCAGCCACGTACACCTGAGCTGGTGGGTTCGAATCCAGCCCGGGCCCAACAACAATGACGGCTGCAACCAAAAAATGGCCGGGCATTGTGGTGGGCACCTGTAGTCCCAGCTACTTGGGAGGCAGAGGCAGGAGGCTTGCTTGAGCCCAGGAGTTGGAGGCTGCTATGAGCTATGATGCCACAGCACTCTATCCAGGGTGACAGCTTGAGGCTCTGTTTCAAAAAAAAAGGAGAAAGATCAACAGTACCCAAACTTTTTTGGGACCAGAGACCAATTGTATGGAAGACAATTTTTGCACAGATGAGGGGTAGGTGGGGTGTTGGGGAGATCTGACAGGAGGCACAGTTTAGGAGGTGATTCTGTGCAGCTAGGTTCCTAGCAGGCCTTTGACTGGTGCCAATCCACAGCTGGGGGTTGGGGACTGCACTATTACGTGATCAAAGGAAAATGTCCCAGGAGATAGGAATGTTTTAAATTGTAGAGTCCATTACCCAATAAACCAGATAGTTCTTGCTCCATTTCACGGCCTTTCCAAATCTCTTCTTTCTGGTTTGAACTGCCTGAGTCTTGCAGAGAGGGCAAATATTGATTAGGTTGTTTCCATAAAGGAAATCAATAATGTTTTATCTAACCTAACATCTTCTCAAGCATGAAAAACTATAGGGACAAGAATGTCTGTTAAGAATTTCTTGATAGTTGTACAACTCTGTAAATTTAATAAAAATACTTGAATAGAACATAAAATGGCTGAATTTAATGGCACGTAACTTATACCTCAAGTAAAACTTTTTTAAAGAATGTTGGGAGGCTGAGCGAGGTGGTTCACACCTGTAATCCTAGCACTCTGGGAAGCCAAGGCTGGTGGATTGCTTGAGATCACAAGTTCAAGACCAAACTGAGCAAAAAGTGAGACCCTATCTCTACTAAAAATAGAAAAACTTGAGACAAGAGTATTGCTTGAACTCGAGTTGAAGGTTGCTGTGAGCTATGATGCCATGGCACTCTCCCCAGGGAAACAGCTTGAGGCTCTGTCTCAAAATTAAAAAAAAAAAATGTTGGGGATGGGTGTAGTGGCTCACACCTGTAATCCTAACCCTCTGGGAGGCCAAGGTGGATGCATAGTGTAGTCAAGACCAGCCTGAGCAGATCCAAGAGCTGTCTCTACTAAAAATTAGCCAGTCTGGCTCGGTGCCTGTGGTTCAGCGGGCTAAGGCACCAGCCATGTAAACCTGAGCTGGCAGGTTCGAATCCAGCCTGGGCCCGCCAACCAATGACGGCTGCAACCCAAACAAAAATAGCCAGGAGTTGTGGCGGGCGCCTGTAGTCCCAGCTACTTGGGAGGCAGAGGCAGGAGACTCGCTTGAGCCCAGGAATTGGAGGTTGCTGTGAGCTGTAATGCCACGACACTCTACCCAGGGCGACAGCTTGAGGCTCTGTCTCAAAAATAAATAAATAAATAAATAAAATTAGATTATTTGATTTTTTTCCTATTTAGTTGTCAGAGTTCCTTATATATCTGCCTTGTCAGATAGGTAGTTTGCAAACATTTTACTGCATTCTGTGGGTTGTTTCTTCACTTTATTGGTTGCTTCCTTTGTTATGCAGAGCTTTTAAATTTAATTTGATCCCATTTGAACATTTTTACTTTGGCTGCCTATGCTTTGGGGGTATTACTCAAGGAATCATTGCCCAAACCAATGTTTTGGAGCCTTTCCCCAATGGTTTATTTTAGTAGTTTCATTTTCAGGTTTTAGATTTAAGTCTTTGTCCTATTTTTATTTGATTTTTGTGTATGGTGAGAGATCGGGTCTAGTTTCATTCTTCTGCATATGGTCAGCCAGCATTACCAAGACTATTTATTGAAGAGACAACAATTTTCCTTCCCACAAACATTAAGTACCTGTCAAGTATAAGCCAATGTGCCATGGTTACAAACAACAGCAAAAACTATGGGTCGCCCATAGTTTTTGAAGAAAATTCTCATATTCTTTCAAACATTCTGCCAGAGAAGTTTTCTACAGATAAAGGTTGAGTTCCAGTCCAGAGAGGGGCCAAGGAAACAGTCTTCACTAAACAGACTTCACACTGAGTTTATTAAAGGCTTTCAGGGTTCTTGCAGTGCTTTTCAATTTTTATTTAAATTCTAAACGAATGCAAGCACATAATTTTTTGTTTTACTTTATTTTATTTTTTAGAGATGAGGCATTGCTCGGGTTGAAATGCAGTGGTGCTATCATAGCTCACTGCAGCCTGGGCTCAAGAGATCCCACCACTTCAGCTAGTAGCTAAGTAGCTAAACCACAGGCGTGAGTTACTCTGCCTTGCTAATTTTTTCAATTCAAAGACTTCTATTTCTGGCATATTCTTCAACATAACCCTTATTTGAAAGCTGACAATGTTGAAATGGTTACAGCAGAAAGAGGAAAGTATTCAAGTTTTTTCCTGTCCGGTTGGTTCAAATTTTATCATGCTATACATTTCTTTTCTTTTCTTTTTCTTTCTTTCTTTTTTTTTTTTTGAGACAGAGCCTCAAGCTGTCACCCTGGATAGAGTGCTTTGGCATCACAGCTCACAGCATCCTCCAACTCCTGGGCTCACGCAAGTCTCTAACCTCCGCCTCCCAAGTAGCTGGGACTACTACTTTTTTAATTGCAGCTGTCATTGTTGATTGGCGGGGCCCAGGCTGGATTCGAACCCACCAGCTCAGGTATACCTGACTGGCGCCTTAGCCCATTGAGTCACAGGGCCCAGCCCATGCTATACATTTCTAAGATGACAGGGAATTAGACTGTGCAAATGACCTTTTTTTTTTTTTTTTTTTTTGTAGAGACAGAGTTTTACTTTATCGCCCACTGTAGAGTGCTGTGGCATCACAAGGCTCACAGCAACCTCGAACTCCTGATTCTGTTGCCTCAGCCTCCCGAGTAGCTTGGGACTACAGGTGCCTGCCACAATGCCAGGCTATAGTTGTTGCGGTTTGGCTGGGGCTGGGTTTGAACTCACCACCCCTTGGTATATGGGGCTGGCGCCTTACTGACTGAGCCACAGGTACCACCCTGCAAATGACTCTTTCGTTCAGCTTGAGGTAAAATATAATAGAAGATTTGACTTTATTGATTTGAGGGGTGGGTTTTTCCCTTTAAATTGTGAAGAATGGTACAATTCTCAAAGTACCTTAAAGTGTGTTTCTACCTATTGCTAATGTTTCCTTCTAAGATCTCTGTTTTGGGGAAATCAGAGAATCATCAGGCATTTCCATCCTTCTGGGGTCACAGGCATTGTGGGGGTGATGGGTTATGAGTTGTGCTCTCCTGATCCCTCAAGTCCATGGGGCATCTGTATATACTTAGCAGCCAGCCTAGGGATGCCCTAAGGGTTTGAGTCTGGACTGACTTTAGACAGGCTTCGAGGGTCTCATAAGTAGTTTTCTGAGGTTTGAATCAGGTCAGCTCAAAGGCGTTCCCCGGCTGGTAGACTAACTGTGGGATAGCTGAAGTCTTCATACTCACTCCAGGACAGCCCTCCTCCTAGGGATTTCCTTTCATGATGGGCTAGGAAAATTACTCCTAGGAAATGAGCTTTTTAAGTACCTGAAAATTATTTTTCTCTTTTTCATTTATTCTTCCTAATAACTCTTAGAAAGGGTGATGTCCTATTGATGAGGAATTAGGTATAGAAAGGTTTTAATAACTTGCCTCTCATGAGATTAGAGCTTGCTTGGGCTGGTAGTATTAGCCCTTTCTGTCTTCTCTGCTCAGACTCTGTCCCAGTCTAGGTTCCAGGATCCTTTGCCCTCTGGATTCCAGTTGCGTTTGGCCAATGGCAGACACGGGATTGTGGGAGGAAGGTGAGAGGAGAGAGGTCAGGACATTTATTCCCACTGCTCTCCCCCTGATGTTAGGCAATTCTGGCAGTGGCAACTTCATCTCCTGTTTTGTGGCCCCTCTCCAGCACTCTAGGTCCCTTCCTTTACTCCTGTAAATTTGGGGATGGTAACATCTCCTAGTTTTCATTCTCTAAACTCCGTCTACATCCCTGTAAACTACCACTTCACTTAAAGGCTTTTCAGTTAAAATCTTTGCAAGTGGCATCTGCTTCATCCTGAGGGCCTTGACTGATAAAGTAATACCAAATTATAACCCCATCTTCACCTAGAACATCTGAGGACCTTTCCAATTAGAACTCGCCACCTCTTTGCCTACAAAGTGCCTGCAATCCACCCAACAACAACAACAACAAAAATCATGATTTGGTAGTCCACGAGTCACATGGCACCTCCAACCCGGGTTACCTAATCCCCCTAGGGCAGTGCTTCTGCCCTGAACGTCCGAGGATGCTCTACTTAGCCCAGTCCTTGGCATACAGCGTGTGCTTGCTAAAGGTCCCTGCAGAGGCAGTGCACTGGGGCCCAAGAGTCTCCATCCAGCTTGAACTCCCTCCCCCTCTTCTCCTCCCACACCACCTGCTGAGCTGTTGGCACCTGTAGGACCCGGATCGCTGTGCTGGCCAGCCGGTTTTTTCTTATTGTGCTTCACAGAAGGAAGTTCGTCCACGTGATTTTTTTTGCATTGCCCACAAAGGGTGGGTACAGTGTGTCCTGTGGTGAAAAGCTTGTAGGTTTTAGTCATCCCCACACGGCTGCTATTCTTGAGAACTGTCCCCCCCCCACTCCCACGCCGCGAAAAGCCTGAAACTTTATTTATGTGGGACTGCAGTCTATGTAACATTGAGCCTTGAAGAGGTGGCCATGTAGCTCCTGAATGTGTTATACACACTTGAGACCTTTCCAAAAGGCTGCAGAGACATTACTTCGCCCAGGCGGCCACGAGTCACATGGCACCGCCAACCGGGTTATATCTGGTTAGGCCTGCTTTTTAAATACTCTGCTGGGAAGCACTTTGAACCATAAAGGGGCAGCAAAAAACAATTGCTATGGAGACTGCGCCTCCGCCGTCCGTCCGTTCCTCTGAGTTCTCTTCCTCGGCTGCTCGGCATCCCCGTGGAGTCCTCGGCTCACAGCTTCGGGGCGGGGGCCTGGGCGCCACAGCGCCGGGAGGTAGCCCCCTGGGGCCAGAACGCGGGCCCAGGGCGGAACACAGGAGACTGCCGCCCAAGGTCGGGCGCCGCCAGGGCGCGAGTGGGGGTGGGGGGTTCTCGGAGCGAGCAGCGCCCCCGCCCTCGGCGGTGCGGGGACCACGTGCGAGAGCGGCGCGTGCGGCCCCTGGCGCGCAGCCGCGGCGGGTGGCGGCGCGGCGTCCCGGGGGCCCAGTGTGCCGGCGTGCGTCCGCGTGCGAGTCGGGGTGCGCGGAGGGGCCCCGAGACCCCTGCTCGCTTCGTCTGCGTGTGTGTGTCCTCGGCCCTGCGCCTCCGAGCGCGCGCGCCCGTGCGGGGTGTGTGTGTGTGAGAGAGAGAGAGAGAGAGAGAGAGACAGTGTGCGTCAGGTGACTCGGGTCACGCAGTCTCGCTCCCTCCTCCGCCGCGCTCCGGCGGGCTGGGCGGGGCGGGGGGCTTCGGGCGCGCCGGGAACGCGGGCCCGGACCTGGGCGCCTCCCGCCGCGGGGAACGCGCGGCCCCCGCTTCCGCCGTCTCCCGCGGAGCTCCAGACAGAACCTCGATTCACAGGACGGTGCGGGCGGCCGGCGAGGAGGCTCGGCCCTCTCCCGGGACCCCCATCGCTCCTGGACTGCCGGCTGGCCGGCGCGATGAGCCAGGTGCTGGGGAAGCCGCAGCCGCAGGACGAGGACGACGAGGAGGAGGAGGAGGAGGAGGACGAGCTGGTGGGGCTAGCGGACTACGGGGACGGGCCCGACTCCTCAGACGCCGAGCGGGACAGCGGGACGGAGGAGGGGGGTGAGCGTCCCGCCCCACACGCCGTGTGCTCCCTCCGCTGGCCGGGTCTGCCGGGTGGGCAGGGGCGCCAGAGGGGGGACTTGGAGCTGCAATATGGGGGACCCCGGTGTTGGTGGCGGAGGCGCGACCAGGGTCGGAAGGAAAGGAGGAACGCGCCCTCCTGGTCCCTTGCACAACCGGTGCCTGTCCTAGCCCTTCTCCCGACCTGCTTGCAGGCTCTCGGTTTGGAGAGGGGAGGGGACGCAGGCGCGCCTCGGGACTTCTCCTGGAACGCTGCTGTTGAAGCTGGGATCAGATATCCAGGCTAAAAAAAGGCCGCCGACAGCAGCGTGACTGGCAGGGTCGTCGGCAGCTGTAGGTGTCAGTCTTGCCCCGCGTTGCCGCCGGAGAAGTCCTGGGGCTGCCCGGAGCTGCAGCGGGGGGAGATGGATGCACGCCCTGGATACGGGAGTCGCCTAGTGGCGGCAGGTTTCTCGGGATCCAGGCAAATGTTGTTAGGACACCTTATCTGCGCTCAGTGTCACCACCTGTGCAGGCGGTGCCTGCCCGGGAGTGAGCGCGGGGCGGGGGAATCCTTTGCAGCTAAAACAAACTCTTTCCTGTTCAAGAAATGAGTTTTAGTAGTCGTTCAGCCTGTGGGGGCTGCTCCATTTTATTCTTAAAAGCTTAAGGAAGTTGAGAGACTTGCAGCATTCCAGACCTTTGTTGTCAGCTTTTTTTTTATGTTCCTCAAAAGCAAGGAAAAGATTCCTTATTTTAAGGTCGCTTGAAAAGGTCAGTAGGGGCTCGGCGCCTGTGGCTCAACGGGCTAAGGCGCCCGCCACGTACACCTGAGCTGGCGGATTCAAATCCAGCCGGGGCCCACCAATCAACAATGATGGCTGCAACCAAAAAATGGCCGGGTGTTTGTGGCGGGCGCCTTGGGAGGCGGAGGCAGGAGACTCGCTTGAGCCCAGGAGTTGGAGGTTGCTGTGAGCAGTGATGCCACAGCACTCTATCCAGGGTGACAGCTTGAGGCTCTGTCTCAAAAAAAAAAAAAAGAAAAAAGGTCAGTAGGATAGCTCTTAAACATCTTAAACGGAACATTCTTGGTGAAGCTGTGTGCGTCCTAGAAAGGAACTGACTTCTTTAATGTATCACACTGAAGAAATGGTGCGAGGGATAAAAGTACCTTTTTTTTTTTTTTAAGGTTTATTTGTTTATTTATTTATTATTATTTGTTGCTGTTTTTGGCCGGGGCTAGGTTTGAACCCACCACTTCTTGCATATGGGGCCGACGCTTTACACCTTTGAGCCACAGGCGCTGCCCCAAAAGTACCTTTTATGACTGTTGACTTTTAAGAACTTTTATTGATATTTGATTGAACTTATTTTAAATTCCCTATACGAAGCCTTTCACTGGAGGACAGTTCACAGCATTCTACATCTGGCAGGCAGTACTTCAGTGAATTAGCTGTGCCTTGTTCCTGGCAGATGAAAGCAGCTTTCCAAGTCACCCTTTTTCTTCGCGTCTTCTCTCCTGGGAGGACTTGTGTTAATTCCGCGTGAGCTTAAACTGACGTGTGCACCTGTGCACTTCTGTCTTCTGCACTCGTGGTAATTGGTCCCACTGTTGAGCACTGGCCCACTATTTTGTAGATGAAAGCTTTCAGTCCTTTCCTGGAATCTTCCAGGGCTACCTTCCGGGGTTAAGTTGTCCCGTTCGCTTCATTATCATTCAAATTGCATTTGTTAGCTCCTCCCAGATTCTTTGGTAACTGGGTGAGAAGTAGAATCGGAATGTATTTGCAAGGTATTTGAACTTGTAGACACACAATAGTGTGTGTGTGGGATATTCTTTTGGAAAAAAAAAAAAAAGGAGAAAGGGGCCATATCCGGAGGGAAAGATCTGTAGTTTGATATTGTTCGGGGGGACTGGAGAGTGTAAGAAAAGCACGGGAACTGTTTATTCTGCAGTTCGCTAAGGGGAAGTTCTTAAAATTTGATTTGGGAACTATAAGTGAAATTAAAACCCTGCTTTTCAGGGTCGGATTCCCTGAACAAAGGGTTTCCCCAGAACCCAGACTTGGAGGCTCCCTTTCTGCTGCTACCCTGCAAACTTGCCTGTAACTGGTGCTCTTGATGACTCGGTAGTAAAATCCTACTGTGAGTTCTTGGAAGATCAGCCTGGAATCTTGCTGGGAAGGATTGAGTGTGTGTATTTATGAGGGAGAAGAGCAATGCATCAATGCCTATCCTTGCAAGCACCCCCTAAACCTGATCTGTGACCGGGATCTGCTTCTGCCACGTCTGCTGTTATCCTCTGGCCTTTTTTTCCAGGTTACCTGCCTTTGATTTGGGGGTTTTAGGCATTGCTGCGCAATCTTTACCAGAACATTTGCTTTCCACAAATGGAAATGTGGCGGACAGGACTCCCCAGTGAGCATCTCCAGCAAGGACTGTCCCTGAAGATTGTCAGGCTGACAGTTAGGTTCCCAGGAGTCGGGACTTGGGAGGAGGGTGGCTGGGAGTTATAACTTCCCTTCCTGTGCCCTTCAGAAGGCCGAGGTACATGTTGCGTTACAATCCTGTTTTACTTTTGATAAAATTCACATTTACCTACTCTCAAACTTAAATGGAATGTGAAAAAAGAGACTTATTTATTCTGAGAAAAGATGGATATGGTGCACTTTGAACCGTGAGCAAAGCATTTTTCTAATGAACCTCCTCCCCCTTCCAGGTTACCCTGCCTTTGATTTGGGGGCTTTAGGCTTTTGTGCAATCTTTATCACAACATTTTCTTCCTAATGCTCTTGGTCTAGTGCCTCCACTTGGTGGAGACCTGGGGCTTTTTCCATGAGGTTCAGAGATCTGCCCTACCAGGTGGGATGCAGGACCCCCAGGTAAGTTGCAGTCTGTTGGGAGCTGTGCTAGCAGAGTGGCCTTAAGGTGGATGTGAAATGAGACTTTCATTTCCCTCAGTCTAGAAGACTAATAAAGGAACCTCTGATCTCATTTTAAAACCGAGTGCCTTGTGAGTTTTGCCGTATCAGGCTAAGTTTGAAAACATAGTGCAGCTAAGGTAAGACTCAAATTGCACTTCTCAGGCTTCCTGTCCATATTTTATTCATGAATAGCAGGAGGGTTCTCAGGCACTTTAGGTCTGTTGAGATAGATTTGGGGACCTCTCATTCCTTTTTTCTTGGTAATTACAGATGAGGTGAGTCTCACCTTCAACCCTCACACTCTTTTTTTTTCTTGGTACAGACAGTCTCACTTTATCGCCCTGGGTAGAACCCTTACACTCTTGATAAAACCCCAGAGAGGACACAATGATTAAACCATTAAAAACAATTGTACCAGCTCGGCGCCTGTGGCTTAACAGGCTAAGGCGCCAGCCACATACACCTGAGGTGGTGGGTTCGAATCCAGCCCGCCCTGCCAAGCAACAATGACGGCTGCAACCAAAAAAAAATGGCCAGGCGTTGTGGCGGGCGCCTGTAGTGCCAGCTACTTGGGAGGCGGAGGCAAGAGACTCGCTTGAGCCCAGGAACTGGAGGTTGCTGTGAGCTGTGATGCCACGCCACTCTATCCAGGGTGACAGCTTGAGGCTCTGTCTCAAAAAAAAAAAAACAATTAAAAAAAAAAAACAATTGTACCAAAGATAACAGACTTTAAATCGTTTAGTAAATTGCTGTGCTTTAAGAACTATAAAAATGAGGAAAGCCGTTGAAAGATCATATTTATGCAGAAAATGAAATTTTTTTCTCAAAGTCCTTTCAGGGGAGACATGGCTAACACAGCTCACCACAGTCCCTGTAAGTGGGGTCCTCATTGTGCAGCTTTGCGTCTGAGGAGGGGATGGTTTAAGTGGTTACTGGAAGGTGAAGGGTCTAGTGTCAGCCGGTGACACGTCCCTGAACAGTGCAGATGGGGTTAGTCTGACAGTTCACATCTATTAATCATTAACATCAGCTTTTCGTTTTGTTAATTCACCTTTTCATTATTCACTGAGTATAATTATTTTCCTGATACTGAAACCATAGCTGAGAGTTACCAGAGGAGTTTTCTGAGGGCACATCGTGAGCTGTTTAAGTGAGCAGGTTTAGAAGAAAGAAGGTCAGGTGTGGTGATGTAAACCCCTTTCCTCGTAATTCCTTGTCCAAAAAGAGCCAGGTTGGCTGTAGCCCTCGCCACAGCGTATTCCTTGGATTTCTTCTGGCCCTGTAATACAGAGATTCAGAAGAGTGGGAATAGATAGGACTAGAGGACAGTTTAAAATGGTGCAACCGAGGGCACACCCTAGGCAAGTCCTTTTCCAAATACATGTATTTAGAGAGCATACTTTTATGGCAGATGTTTTATAAACATCTTTATTCATTGGGGGAATCATAGCATCTTGATTCTATACATTTTTTAGAAATCTCTCCCATTTTAATATTAGACAGAGGATAGTCTAATGGAAATAATAGGCAGAAACAACAAGTTTTGGGTGAGAAATGTGGCTCTGAGTTTGAAACATTTTCTTATTTATTTCTTTTTTGAGACAAAGTCTCTGGTCACCCTGGGTAGATAGATCGCAACCTCAAATTCTTGGGCTTAAGTGATCCTTTTGCCTCAGCCACCCAAGTAACTGGTACAGGCCCACATCACCATATCTGGCTATTATCTATTTTTAGTAGGCGGGGGGGGGGAGGGGGGAGGTCTCACTTTTGTTCAGGCTAGTCTTGAACTTCTATTTTTTTTTTTTTTTTTTTTTTGAGACAGAGCCACAAGCTATTGCCCTGGATAGGGTGCCGTGGCATCACAGCTCATAGCAACCTCCAATTCCCGGGCTCAAGCGAGTCTCCTGCCTCTGCCTCCCAAGTCGCTAGGACTACAAGCGCCTGCCACAACACCCGGCCATTTTTTGGTTGCAGCCGTCATTGTTGTTTGGCAGGCCTAGGCTGGATTCGAACCCGCCAGCTCAGGTGCACGTGGCTGGCACCTTAGCCCGTTGAGCCACAGGCGCCGATCCTAGTCTTGAACTTCTAAGCTCAAGCAGTCCACCCACCTTGGCCTCCCAGAGTGCTAGGATTGCAGGCATGAACCACCTTGCCCAGCCTCATTTTTCCCTTCTTATAGAAGGTTCTTTAAAACAGACACACAAAAATGTCATTGAATACGTGTGTTAAGGAAATATATGTATATTGTATCTATCCTGTATTTTTAGTTACCTGCCAGTATGATTTGAGAGGATTTCACAGAGAAAGATTTGGTTTTCAGACATAATCATCTTTGAAAATATATACTGATACTGTTTGCACTTAGTTCTCCTTACTGAGTTGTTAATCAAATGGGCAGTGAATCTTTGTGATTTTTGCATATTTTCTTACTAGTATTGTTATTCATATGATGTATTCTCACTTTGGTTGGAATTTCTTATTGAACTCCTGAGTCTTGAATGTAGAAGTAGTTCTGTTGATCAACACAAGCTCTAAAAATTTAAAGGAGCCACAGATAATGTTCTACATAGAAACAAACCAGAGTTCTCTTCCTAAAATCATTAAGTATGTAGATCCTTAAGCCTTTGTTGACAGAACAGAATACTAATAGCTCAGAGTTCAGACTCTCCCTTAAGACTGAGTGAGCCTGTGCCTGTATCACATTCCACCAGGACCCTCTCAGTTGCCTAGGGTTGAGAGGGAAAAAGGGAGCGTGTGCACTTGCATCAACAGAGACAGGGAAGGAAATTAAGACTTCTGGGTTGGGGACGTGTATGGGGGCACACAGCTAGTAAATGGCAGAGCTGGGACTTGAACCCCATTCTGACATTAAACCCAGTACTTTTATCGGCCATTCCTCTTGGCATCATTTTATTTTATTAAATAGCTATTTTAGTGAATTGTTATATTTTCCTAGCTATTTTATTAAATTGTTATGTTTTCCTATTTGGGGCCTCTTCAAAATTGTTAACCTTTTAGAGAACTTCCCTTAATTGTAATAGCTCTCCTAAGTATAATGCACTAGAATTTATGAAGTGCATTTCATAGGATGTCTCATTGTCCCTGGAGAGACTGATTAAGCTCCAGAAGGTGGGGCTAACGCTCTCCAAGAACTGTGTTAGGAGCGGTCAGTTCCCATTTTCCTGGTTTCTTGTTCCTTCTTTTGTTGTAAGCATTCTTATCCCACAGAGCAGCCAAGCCTGGTCCCCAGGCAGCCCTGCTCTTGCCCTGTTAACCCTCCTTTCCCCCCCTGCCTTCTCCACTTACAAGGGCTGTTGGTTTTTGACCTGGCTCTGCTGGTCACTGGATGATTCTGGATTAAGTAATCTGCAGCTGCTAAAGATTGGTAATGGCCCAGTAATCTGCAGCTGCTAAAGATTGGTAGATGAGCCCTGTCCAGAGCGCTGCTCCTCGGAGAGGAGTTTCCCTGAATTTCCCTGAGGTCTTTCGCAGTTCAACTCTAGGGCTGGGCTATGTGGGAAATTTGGATATTGACAGGACTCTGACGTAGAAGGCTGGCTTTACCTAGACATAAAACTGATCCTCTTTTTATTTGTTTTATTTTTGAGACAGAGCCTCAAGCTGTCACCTGGATAGAGCTCACAGCAACCTCCAATTCCTGGGCTCAAGCGAGTCTCTTGCCTCCGCCTCCCAAGTAGCTGGGACTACAGGTGCCCGCCACAACGCCTGGCTATTTTTTGCAGTTCGGCCAAGGCTGGGTTTGAACCCACCACCTTCGGTATATGTGGCCATCTTCGGTATATGGGGCCTGCGCCCTACTCGATGAGCCACAGGCGCAGCCCTTGTTTTCTTTTTTGTAACAATTTTAATTTGATTAAGCTACAGACTGGTTTTTTGTTGTTTTTTTTTTTTTGAGACAGAGCCTCAAGCTGTCACCCTGGATAGAGTGCTGTGGCATCACAGTTCATAGCAACCTCTAATTCCTGGGTTCAAGCGAGTCTCCTGCCCCTACCTCCCAAGTAGCTGGGACTACAGGCGCCCCGCCACAACGCCTGGCTGTTTGTTTTTTTTTTCCCCCTTTGTTTTTTTGGTTGCAGCCGTCATTGTTGTTTGGTGGGCCGGGCTAGATTCGAACCCGCCAGCTCAGGTGTACATGACTGGCACCTTAGCCTGTTGAGCCACAGGGGCCGAGCCTGGACTGGGATTTTTGTATTATTCTATACTGTGTGGTTTGGAGGCCACTGAACCCAAAGTTTAGATTAAAAGAAAAGAAAAAGACCCCTTTAGAACATAATATTAAAATTTTACAGAAAGACAGAAGTCACTCCCAATGCTTAATACCTTTTCACATGACAGCTTCTTTTCATTCTTCAAATATACCCCATATGGGAAAAATGGCAAAAGGTCACATTGATGTTTATGGAGAAAAATGAACAATTAAAATCAGTGAGTCTGTTACCATCCATGGATCCCCAGGTAACAGCAACTGTGCTGTGGGACATAGGCTCCCACCAACCTAAAGGCTCTCTCATTTCCAATCCCTTGTAAGTGCCAGTGTGCTTCTTGGGTGGATATGGAAACCAAACTGACACCAGGTGGATTAACAGGAGAAAAGGGTACAGGTTTCTTCAGTTTTGCTTGTACATGGGAATCTTCACAAGAGAGTGAAGTCTTGCTGGGTGTGGTGGCTCACACCTGTAATCCCAGCACTCTGGACGGCTGACGTTGGGTGGATTGCCAGATCTCAGGAGTTTAAAAAAACCCTGAGTAAGAGTGAGATCCCATCTCTAAAAATAGCCGGGTGTTGTGGCAGGCGCCTGTAGCCCCAGCTACTCAGGAGGCTGAGGCAAGAGAATCATTTGAGCCCAAAAGTATGAGGTGCTGTGAGCTATGATGCCACAGCATTCTATCAAGGGGAACAAAGTGAGACTCTGTCTCAAAGGAAAAAAAAAAGTGAAGCCTGAAGAAGTGGCCAAAGCAAAATGCTTTTATACTTTTCAGGCAAAGAATGATAAATTTGAGAAGAAATGACAGAAGAAAGAAAATCTGACTAGGGGATTAAATTTTCTAGAGTAGTCACAAAGGGACATACCCAGGGTGTAAAACTAGTGGAAGGTTAGGGTTGCTTTGTTAAGTGTATTTATTCAGATCCCGTGTAACCTGGTTCCCCGTGTTTGGGGTAAGAGTTACTTTCTCTCCCTGGCATGGGGTGGGTACCTGAGGAATCTTTAGGGCTTCCTGTGTGCAGGAGGAGACAGGTCAGCCAGCTCTTTCTGGGGCTACAATTTCTCCAATATTTTTAATTCAAAATGTGTGTGCCAGTCTGGCATATTATAGCATGTCCTTTCCCTTTTTGCTTAGATGCACCATGGGTTCATTTACCCCCTCTTTACCTCTTTTTTCTTTTTTTTGAGATAGAGTCTCAGTTTGTCACCCTGGGTAGAGTGGCATGGTGTTCTAGCTCACAGCAACCTCAAACTCCTGGGCATCCACAATCCTCCTGCTTCAGCGTCCTGCCTAACGAACCACAAGCACCTGGGGAGTTTTTCTATTTTCAGTAGAGATGGGGTCTCTTGCTCAGGCTGGTCCAGAACTCCTGAACTCAAGGCCTCCCAGGTGCTGAGAGCTATGATGCCACAGCATTCTATCAAGGGGAACAAAGTGAGACTCTGTCTCAAAGTAACCTGAGGTTACTTTTCAGGCCTCCCCTCGTTACCTCTTGACAGTTTGTAAACATTTTATTGTAGTAAGAACACCTAATATGAGATCTAATCTCTCCATAAATTTTTAAGTGTAGTGTGTAGAATGTAGCAGAACCTCTGTAAGTTGACCACTCCAGGGACTAACAAACCAGTCAACACGGGGAGCTGGTCAGCATAAGGAAGCAGGCCTGCTGTACTGATGCGAGCCTGTGGCGCATGTCCGGTCTGTGAAAATTAGGTCAACCTAAGGAGGCGGTCAGCTGCAGAGGCTCTGCTTTACCGCAGACTGGAGGCTTGGAGGCCTGGAGGCCGTGGCACACCTTCTTCCCCTTGCTTGGGGGTGGTGGTGGTGGACCACATGCAGTTTATCAGTACTGGAATGTCAGGTTTTAAATCTTGTCAGTTTTTGCATCTGTAAGGATCAGAGGTCACACTGCCTACTGTGTGGGTGGTCAGTACTGCTGGTTGGGGAGAGACTGGAGTGGGTTTGAGCAATTTGCAATGGCCACAGCTAAAACTCATAGGTGCCTGCTGTCTTCAGACCCTGGGATGGGATGGAGAAGGGCAGTCAGGCACATCCAGGCTCCCATTGCAGCTGTCTGTGTGTGTGTCTCCCATTTGAGACTCTGCACCCTTCCTCACGTGAGCCCCACAACGCCACTAGTCCATATTTTCTTTTCTTTTTTTTTTTTTTTTTTTTTTTTTGAGACAGACCTCAAGCTGTCACCCTGGACAGAGTGATGTGACATCACTGCTCACAGCAACCTCCAATTCCTGGGCTCAAGCAAGTCTCTCGCCTCTGCCTCCCAAGTAGCTGGGACTACAGGCGCCCGCCACAACGCCCGGCCATATTTTGGTTGCAGCCATCATTGTTGTTTGGCGGGCCCGGGCTGGATTCGAACC
>CAUYON010071221.1:0-23370 GCA_963573935.1 Arctocebus calabarensis
GAGTTAGATGATATCTCAAGGTAGTTTTGATTTGCATTTCTCTGATGATTAAGGATAATGAGCATTTCTTCATGTGTTTGAAGGCCATGCGCTTGTCTTCTTTAGAGAAGTTTCTTTTCAGATCTTTTGCCCATCCTGAGATGAGATCTCTTGTTCTTTTCTTGCGAATACATTGGGGTTCTCTATGTATTCTGGTTATTAAGCCTTTGTCAGAGGCATAACTTGCAAATATTTTTTCCCATTCTGAGGGCTGTCTGCTAGCGATATTTACTCAAAAAAGGATGATTATAAGTAAGTACTGCTATGGAAATATATCCAAGATATGCGACTTAGTGAAAAAAGCAAAACTCAGAAAATTGTATATAGTGTATCCCTCTCATCTATTTAATTTCTTAATATTTCTGGGGTGTATACATAAGTATGTTCTGGACAGGATTGTCAAAAATTGGTACCCAACGTTATTCTTCTGGAAAGCATTTGAGAGTTGAGAGGCTTGTGCTTTTCATTAAGACCTGTGTGTGTGAAATGACTTCTTATGATGAATACATTACTTCTTAAAAATGATAATTTTAGAAATCAAAGAATGCCCTGATAGAGAAGAAGCCTTATTTGTTATTTATTATGGATGTTATGTTCAAGTTATAATCAGTGAATATTTAGGAAACATTTACATTTTATACAAGGTACCATCCCAGGGCTCTTGGTAATTGAAAGCACAAATGTGCCTTTGTCCCTGTCCAGTTGTAGACTGTGACAATACTGAGTGTCTGGAAGGTCACCTCTAAAGTTACCATATGTAGGGAAAATGAAAAATTGTAGCTGAATGTACCTTTATTTACAATATTTAAAATTTACGAAATTATACAAAATATTTGCAAAATATTCTCTACATGTTGGGCACCTCCTTGTAAAATTTCATAATGAGTGTTTTGTAAATAAAGGTACATTTAGCTACAATTTCCCATTTCTCCTCACATATAGTGACTTTAGGAACAACCTCTGGGACACCCTGTAAAAGCCTAAGCCTCCCATGCAGGCAGCAAGGGATTGAGTTCAGAGCTCTGAGAAAGAAAAGTAAATATCTAGGAGAGATAGTAGCCATAGTGACAGGATTATATAAACTCTACAGGAGTGTTGTGTCAGAAAGAGGCTCTTCCCCCTGCCAAGGGGAGCTGATTTTTCTCATGGGAACAGTCATATTGTTTATTAGAATATTTTCATAAACACTTTCTTTAATATTTCCAACTCTGCGTGTCTCCAGGGAAAGTGCTGGTATGATGAAGTTCTGAATGGGTTTCAAAGCTGCAGGAAAACTGAAGGGGAAAGAAGGTCCATTACCTAGAGCTGGAAGGAAGGCAACACTTTCCAGTGAAAGAGAGGTAGAGCTATGATCAGGAGGTTGCTGGAGCCAAAGAAGACCCAGAGACTTTTGACTGACTGATGGGCAGGGAGTGCCGGCTGGGAAGAAGATTTGAACAAAGGGAAACAGAATTTATCGGCGAGGAAGTGTCCAGGCCTGAATGAGTGGAGGGAGAGGTGTCTGTTGGAAGAAAGCAGAACATTCTTCATGAAGGTTTGGAACCAGATGTAAAGAAAGATGTTAAATGTCACGTGGTACTATTACACTCAATTCCATACTTGATGGATAGAAGTTTGGCAGTTCATAAAGTATACTGCCATTTTTGAAATAAAAAGAGAATAGAAGAGAATTAAATATCTCTCTAAGGATATAGAAGAAATAAAATTAGTTTCCTGTAGGGAAGTTCCTGGGTGACTAAGGGACAGAGGGGAGAGTATTAACTCTACTTTTTTTCACCTTATGAATTTTCATTTATATATAAATGTTAGTTAAAAAGTAAAATTAATAAAATAGCTTTGGTGATTAACAAATAGAAAGAGACTGACTTAAAGTGCTGCATGTAGGGGCTGAGCGTATCAACTAATGGGCTTTACGTAAGATAAACAGACAGATTTAGGTGCCAAACAGTCTGAGTTTAGATGCAGGCTGCGTGGCCGTTGTCTGAGAATGCTGGCTCCCAGCGCCTCGCGATGGTTTTAGAAATTAGATTCACAGAGCTGGAGACAAGAGACCTTTACCCATAGGGGTCTGGGTTGAGGCACAGACCCTCCCGGGGGAAGAAGAACCCCTTGTTCCAGGTCATCCCATTGCCAGACTACAAATTCAGGTTCATTCTGTAGAAAACTGTGCTTCTCCCTCTCCACATTCTCTTAATGTTTGCTGGTTTGATTTTATAAAAAGAGTAACATTTTATAGAAAACTATAAAATTTTCAAAAACATAAAGTAGTTCCTATGTGCTTATTTAAAATGGGGCAAAACCCCAAAGACTACTTATTTATTATAGCAAAACACAATTAGAAATAAGCAAAATGTTGCTATTTTCTTACAACACTGGAAAGTTGGAAACAACGTGCAGTTCTTCCGTTCCATTGATCTACTGAAGGCATCTCTGAGCCAGGTGCAGTCCCACACCGAGGTCAACTCGGGTCGTGCCCGATGCCAGTCTGGTGGTCTTTCCTCTGCCAAGACTTAAGAAACTAGGCTGCTTCCGTGTTCTAGCCATGCCATCTGGAACATAAGCTCCAAAGTCACTGCAGCATCAGAAGAGAGGGCCGAAGGATGGCAAGAGTTGTTTTCAAGGCCTGGACTATTCCGTTGGCTAGAACCCAGGCACATGTTTCCCACAGAACTACAAAGGAGGCGGGGAAATGTGAGCATCCCTTGTGCCCAAGAACAGGAAGAAATAGGCAGAATCAGTGAGCACGTTGTCCAGGCACAGAAGAAACTTTGTTAATAAATTATGATATATTTTCATAATGAATATTATTTAGTCATTGAAATCAAGTTGTTGAAGAGTATTTAATGACAGAAAATGTCAATGATAAGTGAAAAGAGCAAAATATAGATTTTTATGATTCTAATTTGGAAAAAAAATCATACATATACGTGTGTGTGTTTATAAACAGACTAAAAGGAAACAGAAAATGTTATTTGTAGTTATGTCTAAATGGTAGGCTTTTGAGTCATTTCTATATTTTATACTTTCGAAGAAATTATCAACTTTTCTTCAATGATCACAATCTCTTTGGAAAAAAAATCTGAAAAGTAAAGATGTTTTTTAACATGATAAATCCGCAGCTCATCTGCAACTAGCTAGACCTGACATTTAAAATTCCTCAAGTGCTGTGAACTGGATCTGAAGTTCTGTCACTAAGTTTTTTTAGCCAGTAGAGGGCAGCTCTTTAGTGCTTATTTTTCCTCGTGGCATTAATATCAGCCAAATTAAGTGTTTCACACCATTGATTAGAATCACATATTAGATTTACTCCCAGAGAAGGAAAAGCAAAGGTCAAAACATACTTATTTTTGTCATGTCAATTGCAGCATTTATCAAACAGTATGCATTTTACTGAACAAAGCCAGTACGTAAACCATGTCTGTCCCTTTAGATTTTACTGGAAAGCAGACAGACCCACCTTATCTACTCCCTGAAAGGTAGTCTTACTAATAACCTGTCTAACAGAGGAAAATACACAATCGAACAAAAAGAGTTATTTTAAACAGACAACATATAATTGCTCCCCTGAAGGGAAGACTCACAACACAATTGCCCCTTTTGTTTTGTTTAATTAAAACACCTGTGTCTAACTTCTTACCTCTAAGACTTTGTTTGCTCAGCCTGAAAGAGTCCTGAGCCAACAGCAGGGGTGTGAGCTCAGGCTCAGTTCTGCCTCAGTTCTCGCCAGCACCAGATTCCAAGGACCCGGCCGTCAGCCTCACAGAGAAAAAAATAAAGAACTCCCTGAAAGCTCACAGCAGCTTCTGTCATCAGTTCTCTGAATCAGAGAAGGGAAAAAGGCCATTTTTACCCTGTAAAACGCACCAGCCACTTTTCCTCAACTGCTCAGCCTTTTTGCTCCCTTCTCCGTGTGCCGGGGCCACTCATTCTCTCCTTCCGTCTTTCTTTCCATGGGAAAGTATAAGTAAACTTTGTATTTCTTCCTTTCCTAGCCACTGTGTGAGAATTCTTTCTCCAACACACCATGGACACCTAGAAAGTTACCACCCAAACATTCAAACACCGACAGAAACACTGAGCAGTCAATCGCGCAGGAGATGAACACCGTCGTGGCAAGAAGACAAGCGCGTTTTGTCTGGAGGAGAACGAGGACTGGCTCAGGAGGTTGGATGGTCTAGTGGGAAAGGGCTGGATGGAAACTTTATTTCCTTTGGATAGGGAGACTGTATAGATTAAAAAATATCATTTAAAAATATCATACAGGGCAAAGAATTTGTTGATAGGATAGGAACAGATAAAATACAGATGACTAGAAAACAATAAGTTCAACACTTATTTATACTCACTTGTGCTTAAAAAATTTACAAGATTGATCAAGTGTTGATGAGGGTATGGATCTGCAGTTAATTCACAAATGGTGGTGGTGGAAGTATGAATTAGCCTTTATAGTACCAACATTACATTTCATTGCTTTATTTTTTATTTTTTTTTATTAAATCATAATTGTGTCCATTAGTGCAGTCATGGGGCACAATGTGTTGACTTCATATACAATCTGAAACATTTTCATCAAACTGTTTAACATAGCCTTCATGGCCACATTTTATTATTTTATATCATTTTGTTTTGTTTTGTTTATTTTTTAGATGTAAGTTCTCACTCTGTTGCCCAGGCTGGAGTGCAGTGGCACAATCATAGCTCATTGCTGCCTCCAACTCCTGGGCTCAAAGGATCCTCCTGCCTCAGCCTCACAAGTGACTGAGACTACAGGGGTTATGCCACCATGCCTGGCCAATAGCAACATTTTAAATTTATAGCTATTTTGATAGACAAATGTGCATCTCACTGTAACTGACTCAGCAGAGACAATGGGGTGAGGTAAACTAGAACTCTGTTGTTGTGCTGCCCAATTCTCTAACCATCCATCCTTAGGGAGAGTCTGAAGCAGGCCGCCAAACCTTTCAGCTCCCAGTAGGGCCAGCTGGAGAAAGGGGAGAGAGGGAGAGGGAAAAAGAAAGGGTCGCCAATGGGGGGTGGGGAGAGAACGCGAGAGAGACCCTAAAGAGCCCTCTACTGGCTGCTTTTTAGAGAACAGACTACCTAAGGAATTTGCTTTAAATCTTTCCATCAGGATATCAAAAGGTAAATCTGACATTACAGGGCATTGATGCTCAGCCTCCCCTCAACCCCACCTCTAGCCCCTGAGACAGGCCTCAGACTTGGCTTTGCCTAAGATGAGCTCTAGGCATTCCCCAGGTGCTACAGCCCCAAACTCCTTCCCACTGGTTGTTAAAGAAAATATTATTCATTGATACTAATAAAGCATAGTAAGAAAGACATTATTCAGGACCATTGTGATAGGTGTAGCAACCACAGCAGTGAGATTTTGCAGTGAGGAGAGATATTGAGCTCAACTCTGAATACAGCAAGTGGAGATTTATCACCAAGGAGCAGGGTAGAGGGTCAGGGGATGGCAGTTACTAGGAGGAAACATCCAGGGTGAAGGGCTAAGCCCACCTAACAGGATTCTTTTTTTTTTAATGTATTTTTTTGTCTTTATTTATACATGTATTTTATTATTCTTCATTACATTCCCCCCCCGCCCCCCAGAATTTATTTACAGAAAAGAATACAGAAAACACTAAAGCTCCTGGTAGAGGGAGAGAATTCAAGTGGGGAGAGAGAAGCTCTCTCTGTTTCTCTCCCGGGATAGACACGCCTTTCAATCAGCCATCTTATTCTCTGTCATAGTGCACTTCGTAGCCATTTTCTCGATTTATTTTAATTTTGCTCTTTTTGTTTGTTTGTTTGTTTTGAGACATAGTCTCATTTGTCACCTTCAGTGGAGTGCCACAGCGTCACAGCTCACAGCAACCTCAAACTCTTGGGCTTAAGCGATTCTCTAGTCTCAGCCTCCCTAGTAGCTGGGACTACAGGTGCTCACCACTCTGTCACCCTGGGTAGAGTGCTGTGGCAGCATCGCTCACAGCAACCTCATTCCTGGACTTGAGCAATCCTCTTGACTGAGCCTCCCAAGTAGGTGGGACTACAGGCACCAGTCGCAAGACCCAACTAGTTTTTTGTTTGTTTGTTTTTCTACGTTTAGTAGAGACAGAGTTTTACTAAAAACTTTTACTCTACTTTTAGTAGAGACAGAGTTTTACTCATCCACCTGTCTCAACCTCCCAGAGTGCTAGGACTACGGGTGTAAGCCACTGCAGCTAGTTTTTATTTCGCTTTTTAAGAAACAAAGTCTCCCCATGTTGTGCAGGCTGGATTGGAACTCCTGGGCCCCTGACTCAGCCTCCAGAGTAGCTGGGACTGCAGAGGCCATCATACGAGGTTCAGTTTATATTTACATATTTATTGATCTGTTTTATTGACTTTTCCATTCTTGCCTATAAACTCCCCAAGGGCAGGAATGATTTCAGTTTTACTCACAGACATGGGACATACACCTAATGTGGGAAAGGAATCCTCATAACCCTGACAGGAGTGCGGCTGTTTCAGAAAATCTGGTCAATAACCAGCAATCCCCTCCCCAGACTTCTGGAGTCTCTCAATACCAGAGTTCCTGGGAATACCCTTTCCATATCTGGGCTGGTACTAACTGTCTGCCCATAATCCTGACCTGATTTAGAGAAGAGCCGCAGATGATGCTCTGGCTCATATCAGCGATACTGATAAGGCCTTTTCAACAGTGTGGGAGCTGAGCTGACACTGGGTCAGTCTCCATTCTGCTTTTCCACTCTATTAAAGTCTTTCCTTGTCCCTAGACAGGCCTCCTCTCCTGTCTTGCAGACCTTCATCCCAGTTCTATTCCAGAACCTCTCACTTAGCACAATGCCCAATGTATTTGAATACATATAAATACATTGGGCATTGTGCTAGGTGAGAGGTTCTATATAGATAGGAAATACAGAGAGAGAAGTTGTATATATAGAGGGAACATATATATATATATTCATATCTATATGAATAAAGGAAAGCAAACATAAATTGTTAGTGGGGTCAGAGAAAGCAGTGTTATAAAAACCTAAATATCTGATTCCTCCCCCACCAAAAGATGAATAAGCAAATCTTTAGCCATTGAGTTTTAAAAAGATCTCTCCTTTAGTTCAAGTTCAGAGTTTCAATAGGCTTTTTTAAAAACCCTGCAATTTGAGGTCATTTGTTTTTCTTACCTAAACTTGCAAGGTCCTCTTTTGCCTCAGGACTTTGAACATGTGATCACCTCTGATTTCTCACCCTTCTCCCCATCCCTTACCTTAGCCTGGCTAACTTCTCTTTGCTTTTTTCAGCACCCTCTTGGCAACCGACCCTGACTAGGAAACCTGCTCCTTTTGTGCACATGCACTCCTGGAAGAACTCAGGTGTTCTTTTGTAAGTGCACTCATCACGCTGCACTACCTTCAGCTATACACTCATAAGTCTGAGGTTAGGGGCCCGGCTCGGTGGCTCACCATGCCTGTAATCCCAGCACTCTGGGAGGCTGGCGAGGGTGGATTGCCTGAGCTCAGGAGTTGGAGACCAGCCTGAGCAAGAGCGAGACCCCCCATCTCTTAAAAAAAAAAAAGAAAGTCCAATGTTGTGGTGGGTGCCTATAGTCCCAGCTACATGGAAGACTGAAGCAAGAGGATCGCTTAAGCCCAAGAGTTTGAGATTGCTGTGAGCTGTGATGACACAGCACTCTACTGAGGGCAACAAAGTGAGACTCTGTCTCAAAATAAAAATAAATAAATCTGAAGTTAGATTAGTGGCTCTCAAAATTCAGCATGTAACAGACTCTTCTAGGATGGTGTTCCTCAAATTTTACTATGTGAGAATCCTGTCATAATGCAGATTCTAATTCAGTAGGTCCAAGATGAGGCTGCTGTGACACTAAAGAACTTCCAGGTGAAGCCACATTTTGAGTGTCAAGGTTCTTGAATGCTTATTAAAAGTGCACATTACTGGGTGACACAGTCACAGACTTTTATTCCAATAGGATCCTGGATTCTGCAATTTTAACAAGTGCCTCAAATTGTACTTCCATGATGGCAATCTGCAGACCATCCTTTGAGAAAAGCTATACCCATCTGTGAGGTCTGAGGGCAGGGCCCATGTTCGGTCTTTGCTTTTCCATTTTGCATTGAGCACAAAGCATGGCACACAAAATGCAGTAAAAAGCCATGTTTGCAAGGGAACACTTCTACATTGCTGGTGGGAATGCAAACTAATATATTCCTTTTGGAAGAATGTTTGAAGAATATTTAGAGATCTAAAAATAGATCTGCCATTCGATCCTATAATTCCTTTACTAGGCATATATCCAGAAGACCAAAAATCACATCAGAATAAAGATATCTGTATCAGAATGTTTATTGCAGCCCAATTCATAATTGCTAAGTCATGGAAGAAGCCCAAGTGCCCATCTACCCATGAATGGATTAATAAATTGTGGTATATGTGTATTCCATTGTGTCATGGAACATTATGCAGCCTTAAAAAAAGATGGAGACTTTACCTCTTTCATGCTTACATGGATAGAGCTGGAAAATATTCTTCTTAGCAAAGTATCCCAAGAATGGAAGAAAATGTATCCAATGTACTCAGCCCTACTATGAAACCTGTAACCCAATTACAGCACAAGAACATGGGATGAGGGGCAAGGGAGGGGAGGGAGAGTAATTAGTAGGTCCACACTAATGTGTACCTCAGAAGGGTACAGGTGAAACTTACTAAGTGTAGACTATAAATGTCTGCACACAATAATGAAGAAAATGCCATGAAAGGTATGTCAACTAGTTCAATGAAAATATTTCAAATTGTATATAAAACCAGCACATTGGGCTCGGTGCCTGTGGCTCAATGGGCTAAGGTGCCAGCCATGTACACCTGAGCTCAAGGGTTCAAACCCAGCCCGGGCCGCCAAACAACAATGGTGGCTGCAAACAAAAAATGGCCGGGCATTGTGGCGGGCACCTGTAGTCCGGGCTACTTGGGAGGCAGAGGCAGGAGACTCGCTTGAGCCCAGGAATTGGAGGTTGCTGTGAGCTGTGATGCCACAGCACTCTACCCAGGGTAACAGCTGGAGGCTCTGTCTCAAAAAAAAAAAAAAAAAACCCAGCACATTGTACCCCATGATTGCATTTATGTACACAACCATGATTTAATTTAAAAAAAAAGAAATTTATCATTTCTTATTGAGGCTAGGCAGTGGAACATTGTTAGGGAGGAATTATTCTCGAACTAGAGTTACCACCATAATAGTTCATGTTTACTGTAACAGGTAAGTAGTATAGATCCAGGACCATAAGTAGTATAGATCCAGGACCAATGATCTCAAGCAAGGCAAGCCAAAGTCCTTTTTGGAAAGATAGGCTGAATGTCTCCATCAAGGAAAAATAAATTTTAACTGAAACCCCTTTTGATTAGGAAACCAGTTTACTCTTGATTTGTGTGTCTCTATATCAATTAGGGAGAAATTGTTCTTTTTGTTATCAAATAAGACAAAAAAGAGTTGCAAGTGGATTTGGGAAGGGCTCACAATTTTGCTAAGGTGTGGATGCATAAAATAAAAGGTATAGAGCATTCCATTGCTGGAATAGTACCATGATCAATTGGAGAAATTTAGCTCTAACATTGATTGAAGTGGGAACTCCTCTATTATGCCACCTTTCCTATCAACAAGTGAACAAAGGCAGCCCAGAGGTTCAGGACCTTTTGAATTCTCACCTTTGTTTGGAGTCAGACTGTGAATTTAACAGCTGAGTATTGTTTAGGCCTTGAATTTAATAAGGAATAAAGGTCATGAGACGCTGTGTGACCCACTTCAGCCTCTTGCTGTCTAGAAATTTTCATCTCACTGATATGAAAGGAACAAAGGTACGATCTAATTACAAAATGGGTTGTCTTCCAAGAGAAGGAAACAATAGGGACAACTTCTGGCTTCAGAAGGGATTGTTTCTGAAAATAGGAGACACAGAGCATCAGCAATGAGGTCAAAGGAAGAAATGACGAAATCACCCAGTAGGCTTTTCAATCTCTTTTTGATCATTGCAAGAAGCTTTCCTTCTATGTTCACCCAACTCATCTTGGTCACAAATGACCATTTATCTTCCTCAAAAGTGATCATACATGAAGTGGTTCTACCAGTTGTAATGATATGGATGGACGGACTCCTTCTCTCAGACCTTAATTTCATCCTCCATAAAATGATAAGAGTGAACAGTATTTACTTATAAGGTTCTGTGAGGATTATCTAGGATAATGAATATAAACATGTCCTTAAAACAGGACATGGCACACGTATAAGTGCCAAACAAACGGTAGTTATTATAAGGGAGGTTTTTTTTGCTTCATATTCCCATCTGTGAGTAGCTTTTTCCGTTCTCTCTCCTCATCCACCTTTTCTGTCCGGGCTGCTGGTCTCCGAAACATCTGGTCCTCCATATCCCTGAGTCATCATCATTAAGACGCCGTGTTCCCTCCTACTACTCTCTAAGGCTCCCTCTTCTGACTGCTGTGCTCTCGCGGGGGCCCAGACCTAATTCTGCGCTAGCGAGTCACTTTAAGGGCTTAGCCGGTAACCCGCCTTGGAGAAATGTCCTCAACGTTTTTTGCCCAGAGACCACCTAACAGGTGGCTACAATGAACCCTACCGGCCTCCAGACGCGCCCCCGCCCAGAGATAGCAGCCAGGCTAGAAACCGAGCTGCGCCCGGAGGTGCTCTGGCGGCCGGGGACGGGGCCGTGCGCCGCCGGAGGTGAAAGCGAGGCCGAGGGCGGGACCGCGAGCCTTCCGCTGTGAGAGCGAGGCTCGGGATGAGGCCACACCTCGAGTTGCGCGTGCCGGGGGCGGGGCTGAGAGCGGGACCGCGCCCCGAAGTGTGAGCGAGCTGGGGGCGTGGCCACGCCTGAGGAGCGGTGGAGACCGTTAGGGAGGCGCGCACAGCCGCCGCCCCCCGCCCTGAGGCAGCTAGGGGTTAAGGCCGTCGGCGCCACCTGGGCGCTGCTGAGGAGACTCGCTATCCAGCGAATCCCGCGCCGGCGCGACGAACAGGTGCCCGCGCGCGTCAGGCGCCGGCAAGGGGCGGGGAGAGGGGGCGCGGCCGGAAGCCCAGGGCGGGGTGCGGCCGACCCGGTAAGCGGGAGGAGCCGGGGAAGGCAGGAAGGAGCTCACCCAGCTGCGCGGTGTGCGATGTGGAGCCGCCGCCTCGGCTCCTGCAGCAGCCGCCGCCGCCGCCGCTGGGGCTGCTGCCGAGCTGAGGGTCATGGAGCGCGGCTGCAGAGAGCGGCCGCCGGCAGCAGCAGTAGCGAGCGTCGCAGCGACAGCGGAGCGCAGCCCGCCCCGTGAGGCGCTGCTTGGCCGGCGGCGGCGGCAGCGACAGCGTCAACAGGGCGGCTGAAAACCCGGCAACGGCATTCCTTCTCGCATCTTCCCCTCCTGCTTCGCGTCCCCTCAGTCTTCCCTCCTTTAGTCTCCCGGCTCCCACCCTGTCCTTCTCCTCCCCACCTGCGCGCGCGGGCATCTGAGCCTGGGGACGGGGGAGGGGAGTGCGTGCAGCCCGCGCGGGGGAAGGGCGGGCCGGCGCGCGCCGCGCCCAGGGCTCGCGGGGACCCGAGGGGCGCGTGCCGCGGCGCGAGGCGAAGCGCGGGGCGGCGCGGCGGGGCCCCTCCCCCCTGCAGCCTGGCGCGCGCCGGCCGGGCCGCACCGCTGCGGGCTCCGAGCGCGCGGGCCATGTCCGCCTTTTTCCTGGGCTTGGCTGGTCGCGCTTCAGCACCCGCCGAGCCGGACAGCGCCTGCTGCATGGAGGTGCCGGCTGCGGCCGGGGATGCAGTCCGGAGTCCCGCCGCCGCCGCCGCTGCTCTCATCTCCTTCCCCGGGGTCCCGGAGGAACTAGAACTGGCGTTAGAAGAGGAGCTGGCGCTACTGGCGGCCGGGGAGCGGTCGTCCGACCCCTGGGAGCATCCTCAGGCCGAACCAGGGCCTGCAGCTGAGGGGGCCGGACGGCAGCCACCTCTCGCCCAAGACCCCGAGCTGTTGTCGGTGATCCAGCAGAAGGAGAAGGATCTGGTGTTGGCAGCCCGGCTGGGCAAGGCGTTGCTCGAGAGGAACCAGGATATGAGCCGGCAGTACGAGCAGATGCACAAGGAGCTGACAGATAAGCTGGAGGTGAGGACCTCCGTCCTGGCATGGGTGGGAAGCAGGTGCAACCCACGCACTAGCCTGGCCCTGGGCAATTTGAGGAGCGACGCACCTCTCTCTCCCTTGCTCACCCTACCTCACAGAAAATCTCCTGGAACACATAGGAGGTAACATGGAGGGTTTCTGATTATTAGATTAGGGCATTCATTGAATTCACCTGACTTTCTCACTCTGCTCACGGTAAATGGGTCTATATGCACAGCTCCATCTACTGTGGGCCATTCTATATATGTACTGTAAACAGTATCTAAAATAGAGCTTACACTATGACTGATTTATACAGCACTAGGTTATGTCTGCACACACAAATGAGAAAGTCGGGAAACATTTAAAATAGGCTCCAGGTTTTCAGAGAAGTAGTTAATCTCTAATCAGGGTGTTAGCCTAAAGCTTTCCAGTTTTGGCGTTGACGTCTCTAGACGCCCTTGTCCTAACTTAATGGCAGCTCAGAGTTGTGGGAACAAGTGCCCCTTAAAAGAGCTTTATATAGCCTTCACATACTCAGGGATTAGGAAGTGTGGTTCCACTGCAGAAACTCGACGACTCAGGGCTCAATGTGTGACCCCTGGTAGTGGATTTAACTTGGGCCTCAATATTTATGTGTATTTAAACACTACTCATATGTTTAGACCTATGTTCTAGATCTCAGACTTGCAGTTAGATAACCAAATACAACCTATGGGAACCATATTACTTTAACTTCTTTTACAAATACTCTTGAAGCATCTGTACTATTTCTGCCAATTTCTTGAATCATTGTCTGTCAGAGCTATGTCTGTTTTCTTGCCTTTAACGGGCCTTGAATGCAGTACAGAACACCAGTATTTCTAAAAATTATAGAGAGATTGCAAAAAAGGGGGAGTCACTTGTGACAGTGGAGATGAGCTTATCCTTTTCTGCCTGTGCATTTACTGTTACCCAGTTTGGTTGCTACCAGTTCTTTTTATTAGTTACAAGAGAATAGTACATACCTGAAAAAGGTTTGAAATCGACCCTAATCAGGTTCAATCACTGCTGCTTGTTGAATAGTCAAGATGTAAATTCAGAAACATTTCTGTAGTAAGATTTGAGTGTGTCTATAGTCCAATGACATACAAGTAAATAGGGGGGAAAAAAAGAAACTGGTGAGTGCCCTATAGTTCAGTTGCCCTGTTAACTAGGTCTGCCAGTTGATGAACCTCTGAGATACCTTTCTGAAAAGTCGTTTGTGAAACCTGTAGGTAGACTGCCAAAAAGCAACCTACTGAATTGAATTGTTTAATTTTCACTTAAAGTAGAGCTCTAGAAATAAAAGGCTGTCTTTTTTTTTTAACTAATGGTATTCAATTACACAACTTTGTAAAGAAACACTACTGCAAAGATTTAAACTTGTGATTTGAAATTCCTTCAGTGAGGGACTTGATTGAAAAGGCAGCTAACTTGAAAGGAACATCATATCAGTTTGATTAGTGATAGATTTCATAGTAATCCTGAGTGTGCAGTTACACACATCCTGGGTTCCATGTGGAGCTTTTATACATCTCTTTGACAAAGGAAAAAGATTGCAAAGTTTCTGTTGTAAAAGAATAAAGTTGACATTTTTCTTATTTACTTGATGGAGAATAATAATAGTTTAAAACTCTTAAACTATTCTTTTTAAAATCATCACTTTTCTTCAGGTCAGCATATGAATTCTAGTTTTAAAAATTTATTTTTAAGTTCTGGAAATTAATTGCACAAGTGCATAAATGTACTTAACGCTACTGACCTGTATGCTTAAAAATGGTTAAGATGGTAATTGTTTGTTAAATGTGCTTTACTATAATTAAAAAAGTAAGTTTAAAAAATTTTTTAAGATTTATTTTTTAAAGACAACTATTGATCGTTGTTGAAATTGATGAAGGAAGTCAGCTATACTGTTTCTTCTAGATATGTTTGAAAATTATTGTTAAAGGTATATATTTTTAAATGTATATTAAAAATTATATAACGATGTTGCCATTAGTTGCTTGTTAATTCTTTTAGTTAATGAGAGTGACAAAACTGATTTACAGAGGACTGTTTCATTTGATACCTGCACATGAGTTTTTTCCATGGTCTATTTTTTGAACACTCTAGATTTTAGGATGTCTGTCTAGACAACGTACTTTCTAAAGTTTAACACAGCTGCTGGGTTTTTTTATTTTTGTTTTTGTTTTTTTTTTATTTTTTTGCAGTTTTTGCCCGGGGCTGGGTTTGAACCCACCACCTCCAGTATATGGGGCCAGCGCCCTACTCCTTTGGGCCACAGGTGCCGCCCTCATAGCTGCTTGTATTTTCTATTAAATACTTGGGGATAGAGAATCAGTCCTTTAAGAAACATTTATTCCTGAGAAAACTTGATGGGGGGGGGAAGCATTTATAATTTCCTACAAACTGTCAGACATTGGAATCAAACACATTTCTAGCAGGTTAATTTGAAAGATAAACATGTGAGTGGATTCTGAGAGAATGGTGGGTTCACTGTTAAATAATGAGATTGGCTTTTTTTTTTTTTTTTGAGTCCCATCTGCTTCTTTATTAGTTGGGAATTGGCATGTAACTTCCGGGCAAACAAGCCATTTTCAAGATCTTTTCTACCTATTCATTAGTTAATGTTGTATACCTGTTTGGTCCTGGGTGCCAAACCCAAGATTTTGTTTTGTTGTTTAAAATGTAAGGTATGTGATTCTACACCACTCTGTCAATAAAGGAGTGCTGTTTAAAACTTTAATGGTTTTTTAGCTGTACATCCCTTACAGCTAAAATGAAGATTCAGGTTAACTGGATAAGCTAAGATTTTGGTCATTTTTTCCCACCCTGAATTGATACAAGGTATTTTGTTTCTGATTCACTGAATTACATTTGTAGAAGTTTAAAATCCTGAAGGCATTTAAACAAAATTTATTTCTTTTGCATCTACAATTAGCCCCTTTTCTCAGTTTTATTGTTTTCCCCTAGGCCACAGAATCATGAGAATTGATTTTAAGAGGGGGAAAAAATGGAAATACATAATGATGGGAGTCACTACTAGAGTTAGAGAAGAAAGCCCAAGGGTTCTGATTTGCATTTGGTACTTGGTCCTTTTAAAGAGCAGTACTTTTTTCTTTGTGTCTTAAAGAACCGAGTCCTGGGTCCTAGACTTATGAGAACAGTGTCATTTTGGGGGGTTTTTTGTTGTTGTTATTGTTTATTTTGTTTTATTTGTTTTTTCCAGAAATCTATTTCTGTAAAGATCTTTTTTATGTAAGCCAAAGATAATTCTTTGCCTTTTTTTTTTTTTTTTAGTTTTAAGTAAACTATTTTTAGAACACTTTTAGATTTACAGAAAAACTGGGAAGATAGTAAGGGGAGGATAGAAAGATAATATGGGTATATTCTCTCAGAATGTACCCTGTACTCAGTTTCCTCTATTATTAACATCTTATATTAGTATTGTCAGTTTGCCATAATAAATGAGCCAATATGCATACATAATTACTGACAAAAGTCCTTAGTTTATATCTCTTTAGCCTTTACCTAATGTCTTTTTCTATTCCAGGATCCTATCCAGCATACCACATTACATTTTGTTTTTGTGTCTCCTTAGGCTCTTCTTAGCTGTGTAACCCTCAGAGATAGGGAAGAACATAGGCAAAACCTGACCTATACACTTCCTGAACTTCTCAAGTTTACGGTTAAAGTTAGCACTTAATTGAAAATATAGTTTTAGGAGAAACTTTTTTCAGACTAGACCAAAGGCTCAATTCTGTATTGTCATTAGTAGGCAAGTTTTGATTTTTGTCAAAGGTTTGGGAAACCTGAAAACAGGAAGTTTATCTCATGTCCAAAGAAACGTAAGGACAGAATAGACTGATCAGTGCCACCTGTCCTCACACTCCTCTCCCGATTGGATCAGATTAGATTGGATTGTTTTAGTTGCTTGGTTTGGCTTTCACTAACAACTGTTTGCTGAATATTTTTAAGTCTCTCTGTTCTTTTAGAACATAAGCCTAATTTATCTGGGCTCTCAGTAACACTGTGATTACTAAGTTCTTTCTGTTGCCTTCTCCTCAATCTTTTTCACTTTGGAACAATCCGATAAAACCAAGTTCACAATTTTAGGATTGCATTTGTTTTTGTATCCTATCTTTCTGGAAGTTTATAATATGAGGGAAGCGTATAGCAAAAAGTTCTCATACTGATGAGTAGAAGTCTTCTCTTTTTATTTCTTTTCCCATATGCTCTAAACTGAAACTGTGTAAAGTAATATGACTTTTTTCATGAAATATACTGGAGTGGCTATATCCAAGTGAATTATCTTGTTTTTTTAGAGACAGAGTCTCACTTTGTCACCCTTGGTAGAGTGCTGTGGTGTTACAGCTTACAGCAACCTCCAGCTCTTGCCTCAGCCTCCTGAGTAGCTGGGACTATAAGCGCCTGCCACAACACCCAGCTATTTTTTTGTTGCAGTTTGGCCAGGGCGGGTTTGAACCCACCGCCCTTGGTATATGGGGTCAGCACCCTACTCACTGAGCCATAGGTGCTGCCCTCAAGTGAGTTATCTTAAAGAGGTCAACTTGGGAGTTTTCAGTGAAAACTACTTTTGGTAACGTGCTCAGAATTTTAATTTTAGATTGCCATTTTTATCTTTTGTCAGGTTCTTTTGACTGCTACCAATCATGGTGAATTTTCATGTTTTAGAAGGTAAATTGACTTTCAGAAACATTCACAAGTCACTCATAGCAAAGTAATGGTAAAAGGAGGATGAAGTAGGATAATCTCGTTTTTTAGACATACCTCAAATGTGAAATAATGGGACTGATTTCCTTAATGTAAGTATAAGCTGTCCCTTAAGACTTTTCAAAAAAAGCATTTCAGGCTCGGCGCCCATGGCTCAATGGGCTAAGGCGCCAGCCACGTACACCTGAGCTGGCGGGTTCGAATCCAAAAAAAGCATTTCAAAAAATACTTTGAGGTTCAGCACCTGTGGCTCAACGGGCTAAGGCGCCAGCCACATACACCTGAGCTGGTGGGTTCGAATCAGCCCAGGCCCGCCAAACAACAATGACAGCTGCAACCAAAAAATGGCCGGGCATTGTGGCAGGCACCTGTAGTCCCAGCTACTTGGGAGGCGGAGGCAAGAGACTAGCTTGAGCCCAGGAGTTGGAGGTTGCTATGAGCTGTGATGCCACGGCACTCTATCTAGGGTGACAGCTTGAGGCTCTGTCTCAAAAAAATATATATATATATACATATATATATATATAGAGAGAGAGAGAGAGAGAGAGAAAGGTGAGAACTTCAATAGAATAAAAGAGTTCAGTTCCCCCAGCTAAAGAGATAACTGAGTATTCTCAAGGAGAAGGTTCAAATGCTCATTTTAGCTTATCAAAAACAATTTCAGTGTTTGCTGTCAACTTTCAGTGTATCAGTTTCCTGAAGAACTAAACATATGTATGTATACATTTAAAAGAAAAGTATACGGATATGATATATACATACATACATACGTACTTAGAGGCCCAGACCTCATTCATTTTTTTTTTTTTAGAGAAACAGGAACATCTTTTTTTTTTTTTTTTCATATACAATCTGATATATTTTTATCAAACTGGTTAACATAGCCTTCATGGCATTTTCTTAGTTATTGTGTTAAGACATTTATATTCTGCGTTTACTAAGTTTCACCTATACCCTTCTAAGATGCACCGTAGGTGTGATCCCACCAATTACCCTCCCTCTACCCATCCTTCCCTTTCCCCAGATTCTTGTACTATAATTAGATTATAGCCTTCATATGAAAGCTCTAGATTAGTTTCATCTCATTCATTCTTAAGTGCATCACAATCTCAGGAATGGGGGTTCAAGTTGGTATATTTTGAACAATTACACCAGAACTTTTCTGAGAGCATTGTAATATGAAGGTCATTATTTTAACATACATTTCATATACTCCTTGACATATAGATTTAGCTAGTGTACATACTATGCTTTTTTTTGAGGTAGACTCTCACTTTGTTGCCCTTGGTAGGGTGCTGTGGCATCATAGCTCACAGCAACCTCAAACTCTTGGGCTCAAGCGATCCTCTTGCCTCAGTTTTTCATTTTTAGTAGAGATGATCTCACTCTTGCTCAGGCTAGTCTCAAACTCCTGAGCCCAAGAGATCCACCCACCCTGCCTCCCAGAGTGTTAGAATTATAGACATGAGCCACCTCACCCAGCCTTGTACATACTATCTTTTTAAAGTAGAAAAACATATTTGACACTGAAAAGAAGTATCCATGTTTATCTCACAGAAACAAAAAGATAATTCCTATTTCTTTTATTAATTAATTTTTTTTTTAGACAGATTCTCACTATGTCACCCTCAGTAGAGTACAGTGGCATCACAGCTCACAGCAACCTCATAAGCAATTCTATTGTCTCAGCCTCCCAGGTAGCTGGGACTATAGGCGCCTGCCACAATGCCCAGTTATTTTTTTGTTGCAATTGTCATTGTTGTTTAGCTGGCCTTGGTGTATGTGGCTGGTGCCCTGCCCTCTGAGCTGTGGGTACCTCCTCAATGGGATTCTTTTTAATTGAGCTGCTACTTCATGCCACCTGTACTTTTTACCATTTTCTATACACAATTTATTACTTTTATCAGTCTCTCCCACTAGATTGAAAACTCTGTATATAGGCAAGGAGTGACTATTTTGCTCATCATTATGTCCCTAGGATATTGCCTTTCCCAATGGTAGGCACTCAGGATTGAATGAATGGATCAGAAAGAGATATGGAAGGCTTAATTAATAGGTCATGATTTGAAGTAGTCCTGAACCTAACTTGCTTTAATGATTTTGAAATATGGTGCTGTATATGGCAACAAACGTGTATGGAGCTATGACTTAGAGTACTAAATAGAATCAAGTGACTTAAGACATAAATCCCTGTTCTGCCTTTTTTTTTTTTTTTTTTTGAGTTTCAAGCTGTCACCCGGGGCAGGGTGCTGTGGCATCACAGCTCTCAGCAACCTCAAACTCTTGGGGTCAAGTGATTCTCTTACCTCATCCTCCTAAGTAGCTGGGACTGCAGGTGCTCACCACAACATATAGCTATTTTTTGGTTGCAGCTGTCGTTGTTTGGCAGGCCCTGGGTGAATTCAAACCCGCCAGCTCTAGTATATGTGGCTGGTGCCCTAGCCACTGAGCTATAGGTACTGAGCCAGTTCTGCCATTTTCTGGTCCTAACCCTTGAGCAGTCACTTAACTTCCCTTTTGTTGTCTTCTGTCGTCTCATTTGAATAAGAAGAGATGGTTAATCTAAAGAATCACTGGAGTTCTTTTTATCTCTGAAAAATTCTATTATTGTAAAAATCTGGTGTTGCACAGATAGATAATTCCAAAAGAAGCCTCCTTTAAAAAAGTAACAAGCATTCTGGTTATGGGAGTCATTTTTAGTTGTTTAAATGTATAGTTGATTGATTAGATGACTTGTTAAATTTCAAGTGAATTCTCCAATCTAGAACCTCATGCCCCAAGATAAGAAGGAACATGTAACATTGAGTATTTTCAGTAAGAATAGTATTCTCCTTGTGAAACCAACTCCTTCCCTGCTCTGGAAGAAGGGAGTATTTTTGTAGCTGTGTATTGAGCAACTTCTCCTGTGTTGTGGGACATTTTACTGTGCTAACTGACTGGAAAAAAGAAAAGTTAGTAGAGTATGGAATTTTTAACAATATTTAATCTTCTTTACTTTTCACCCAGCACTTAGAACAAGAGAAACATGAATTGAGAAGACGATTTGAGAACCGAGAAGGGGAGTGGGAAGGGCGAGTGTCAGAGCTGGAGAGTGATGTTAAACAGCTACAAGATGAGTTAGAGAGACAGCAAGTTCATCTGCGGGAAGCAGATCGAGAAAAAACACGGGCTGTCCAGGAACTATCAGAACAGAACCAAAGGTTATTGGATCAACTCAGCAGGGTGAGTCACAGGTTAAGAATTTATAGTGGAAAATACTCAAGTTGAAACAGCTTCCGTGTAATGTCATTCATATATGTATGTGGTAAGAGCAGTTCTGACTTTTAATTATTTTACCTTTGATTTTGATATTAACAAGTTAATTATCTTCTATCTACAAGAATTTAGTAGGAGTCAGGAACCAAAACTCATATCCGAGATTAATCAGCCATAGAATTTGACGATCACTGAACGTGGAAGACTTCTCATCTCTAACATGGAGTTGTACCTAATGGTTTCTGATGTTTCTTAGAGCTCTAAAAGTTTGTGGTTCCTTTACCAAGAGAAAATCACTGGTAAAATTATGTTAATTCATTTAGTTCAGATATTGAAAGGTACCTTTAAACTTTTTAAATTTAGGGAAAATTTCTAGAGCACATGATTTTCATTGATGTAGTATTTGTGAATGCTCATTCTTTTGTGTGTTTAAATACAAAAGGAGGTATGTGCCTGTATTTTAATTTGGGTTTTTCTATGTTAAGTAAAAATTCTTATTTGGACTTTTATAGGGTGGTGTCATGGAAGTGTTAATTAACCAAGGTCAAGGCTGTAAAATCATGGTAAAGGAGGAGGTTGAGAGCTTAATAGGTGGAAATCTAATTTAAATACAGAATTTAACCTTTTTAACAAATGCAGGAATGTTATTAATACCCTGGTTGGTAAATCCACCTACTTTTGAAAGGTAAGACCTGGATTTACTATTGTACCTCATCCCTACTCTGATTTCATTGCCAAGCACTAACGTTCTCATAAGAGTACTGCCATGTTCACACGGTTAGTATTTGGTGCTTCAGTGTTGGGGAAAGGCTTAGCTAGGGCACTACTTTGATGGATGACGCTATATGAAGTTAATTCACCAGTTTGTATCATAGTTGCTTCCCTTGGGTATTCTGAGACCAGTGAAAACCTTCATGCCTCATAAGAAAGTGTGAAGTAAATGCTACCTGTGGGGAAGGGAGGAGAGGAGAGGGAGAAAAAGAAAGGAAATGATAGCTGCTGTCTTAAAAAATAGCTAATTGCAGGGAAATAACAGAATATTTGTGAAAGCTGAGACAAGATCTGTATCTCTACCTATCACCTGAATCCTCTTTTTCTATGTAGAGAATCCATTTATCATTTGGTTGACTGGGCAGCAAGAGTTTGTGAACAGTTCAAGAAGTCATTTCACAGGGCTGGCTCTGTAACAGCATTTCTACCTCAAATCTAAAATGTTTTTCAGCAACTGGGAAGGAAATCTATCTTTGTAAAAATTTTTATAGGTTTTTGAGTCTTCTCATTCTTTATTCACAAAAGAATAAACTTAACCAAAGAGGCCTGGCCAGACTGATTTGTTCAAAAACATTTAACATACACTCTGAGCAGGTGGGGGTTTTGTTTATTTTTTGAGATAGAGTCTCACTCTTTTGCCCTGATTAGGGTGCCATGGAGTCATCATAGCTCACAACAGCCTCAAACTCCTGGACTCAAGTGATCTTCTTGCCTCAGCCTCCTGAGTCCTGAGGCTACAGGCGTGTGCCACCATTCCTGACTAATTTTTCTGTTTTTAGTAGAGATAGGGTCTCTTGTTTAGGCTGGTCTTGAACTCCTCAAAATTACTTATGAGATTTAAGGAATGAATGCAGCAAACTAGAAAAATTAGAGAGGAAATTAAGATTTCTTGAGGGCTCAGTTCATGTTAGAAAATAACATGAGCAAAAGTAAACTCAGGGTGGGGCCTGTGGCTCAGTGAGTAGAGCACCAGCCCCATATACCCAGGGTGATGGGTTTGAACCCAACCCAGGCCAAACTGCAACAAAAAAAAAATAGGCAGGTGTTGTGGTGGGTGCCTGTAGTCCCAGCTACTTGGGAGGCGGAAGCAAGAGAATCGCCTAAGCACAAGAGCTGGAGGTTGCTGTGAGTTGATGCTGCAGCATTCTACCAAGGGCGACAAAGTGAGACACTGTCTCTTTTTAAAAAAAAAAAAAAATGAACTCAGTCCTGTGAAAGGTTACCCAAGAGGTATGAAGGGAAAAAGCAGGACTTGACATGGCATAGTGAAATCACATAAAGCTTGGAATTGACTCTTTTTCTCTGAGTGGGTGACTTTGTGCCTCAGTTTCCTTTTTTTTAATAGGTATAAACATGTCTCAATACAAGTACTATTTATGCCTCCATACAAGTACTATTAAAATGAAAATGAGATAGTACTAAGCAACATATGAAAAGATTTGTTTCAGTGTTGATGGTTATTTTTTCTTATTTTTTTTTTTGTAGAGACAGAGTCTCACTTTATCACCCTGGGTAGAGTGCCGTGGCGTCACACCGCTCACAGCAACCTCCAGCTCTTGGGCTTAAGCGATTCTCCTGCCTCAGCCTCCCAAGTAGCTGGGACTACAGGCGCCCGCCACAGCGCCCGGCCATTTCTTTGCTTTGCAGTTCGGCCGGCCGAGGCCACTGCAAACCCGCCACCTTCGGTATATGGGGCCAGCGCCCCACTCGCTGAGCCACAGGAGCCGCCCGTTGATGGTTATTTTATTAAAGCAATATCTTTATAGTTGTTTACTTGGTTAATGTCTCTATAGAAAACCCTGATAAGCTACTGACAAAAGAATGTAGGAGGATAATGTTTCCACTAGATCTAGATTCTTGTTATCCTCTCTCGCCTTGAATATAGGCCTTCGGTGAGTTTTGTAGTTTTTTTTTCCTTTCCTTTTTTTAAGCAGGACAAGCCCCTGGGGTTTCTGTTACTAACAAGTTTAGATTGTATTTTATTATCATTTTATTAACTAAGTATTCAGGAACTGGAGAAGTGAAGTACTTTGAAGGGAATAAGATTCTCCTAGGACAAGATAGCAACCAGCTAGTAGAAGGCCATACTTTTCTGACAGTGTGTATGATGTTTTTATAAGCATGAAATGTATAGTATTTAAAATGTACAATATTTCTGTGATACTTTTGCCAGAAGTTCTTGACATAAATGTCGTTTATTGCTGTGGCATCCAAGGCTAGTACTCTTTTCTTTTTTTTTTTTTTTTTTGGAAAGCACTTTTTTTTTTTTTATTGTTGGGGATTCATTGAGGGTACAAGAAACCATGTTACACTGGTTGCATTTGTTAGGAAAAGACCCTCTTACAATCGTGTTTTGCCCCCAAAAGGTGTGGCACACACCAAGACTCCAAGACCCCA
>CAUYON010071224.1:0-11088 GCA_963573935.1 Arctocebus calabarensis
GTCTTTATATAGTGATCAAGAAAATGCCATGAAGACTATCTGTAACAGTACGATCAAAACATTTCTGAATGTATATGAATCATGCCCTATGATTGCACCAATGTACAGAATTATGATTCAATAAAATTATAAAAAAAAAAAAAGAAAAAAAAAAAAGAAAGTCTCCAAGAATCTGGACTCTGTGGGGGACAGGCCTCTAGACCTCGGGGTGAGAGTGGAGGGGAACACCAGGAACACCAACTTGCAGGTAGAGAGTATACACAGTTTTATGCCTGGCTGGAGAGAGCCGCAGCACCCTAGTAGGGGAAAGAGGTCCGGTTTTTAGAGGGTCTCTCCCATGGGGTAGAGTGGGAGGACATCTGAACTCTGCTGGCTTGTTTGTATGGAGGTATGGAGTATGCTGTGAACCTCTCTCATGGGGGAGGGGACTCCCGTCTGCTTGGTGATGTGCTCTGTACCTTTTTGTTTGTGTCCTTGGGGTCTCAGGTTGCCCCAGCAGTGTTGATGTGCGCTCTTTGACCTTTTCTTTTGGCTCAGATCCAAACAATCGGCTTTCTTGCTGAGTTTCTGTCCTTTAAGTCTCCTTCAGGACGGGAACCTCTGAGGAAAGCTGGTTACAGATTGCCATCTTGGCTCCTCCCCCCCCATTCTTTTTCTTTAATTATTATTTTCAGACAGAATCTCAGTTTGTCACCCTCAGTAGAGCACTGTGGTGTCATAGATCATAGCAACCTCAAAATCTTGGGCTCAAGTGATCCACTTGCCTCAACCTCTCAATTAGCTGGGAGTACAAGTGCTCACCACAATGCCCAGCTATTTTTTTTGTTTGTTTGTTTTTGTAGAGAGGGAATCTCACTTTATTGCCCTTGGTAGAATGTCGTGGTATCACACAGCTCACAGCAACCTCCAACTCCTGGGCTTAGGCGATTCTCTTGCCTCAACCTCCCAAGGAGCTGGGACTACAACGCCTGGCTATTTCTTTTGTTGCAGTTTGGCTGGAGCCGGGATTAAACCTGCCTCCCTCAGCATATGGGGCTGGTGCCCTACTCACTGAGCCACAGGCACAGCCCAATGCCCTGCTATTTTTAGAGATGGGATCTCACTCTTTCTCAATCTGGTCTCAAACTTCTGAGCTCATGTGATCCACACATCTCAGCCTCCTAGAGTACTAAGATTACAGATGTGAGCCATTGTGCCCAGTCTTTTCTTTCTATTATGGTATACATTAAGAATGTTTTTTAACTCCATCCAGGTAAACACAAAAGATGTAAAATTTCCATCTTTTCTTATGGCTGAATGGTATTCCATGGTATACATATACCACAGTTTGTTAATCCATTCAAGAGTTGATGGGCAGTTGGGTTGTTTCCTCATCTTGGCAATTGGGAATTGAGCTGCAGTAAACATTCTGGTGCAAATGTTCCTGTGGTAAAGTGATTTTTGTTCTTCAGGTTAGATAACTAATAATGGGATTGTGGGATCAAATAGAAGGTCAACTTTTAGTTCTTTAAGAATTCTCCATACTTCTTTTCATAGAGTTTGTATTAGTTTGCAATCCCACCAGCAATGTAGAAGTGTTCCCTTCTCTCCACGCCCATATCAGCATCTGCAGATTTGGTACTTTCTGACATGGGCTAATGTTCCTAGTGCTAGGTGATATATCATAGTCATTTTAATTTGTCTTTCTCTGATGATTAGGGACAGTGAGAATCTACAAAGAACTCAAATTAATCAATAAGAAAAGAGCGAACAACCCTGTTTATAAGTGAGCAAGAGGCTTGAATAGAAACTTCTGTGAGGATGACATATGAATGGCCAAAAAGTCAAAGACTTAGAATACTGCATTCCCCACCCCTCAAATCACACACCCGCAGTTTGTGTCCTGTTAGGAACTGAGCCACAGCAGCAGGTTCCTGGCAAGAGAAGCTTCTGGACTGTCCTTACTGCTGTTCTCCATTGCTCACATCACCACCTGAACTCCGCCTCCTGTCAGATCAAACACAGCTTAGATTCTCCAGGAGTGTGACCCTACTGTAAACTGCACATGTTAGGAGACTCTAATGCCTCATGATTTGTGGTGGAGCCGAGGAGGTGATGCTGGTGCTGAGGAGGGGCTACAAATCCAGGATGGAACTGTCTAGCTGTAGGAAAACAATCTCAGGGCTCCCACTGATTCTCTTTTATGGTGAGTTGTGTGATTATTTTGTTATATAGTACAATGTAATAATGATAGAAATAAAGAGACAATAAATGTAATGTGCTTGAATCATTCTGAAACCATCCCCCTAACCACAGTCTGTGGAAAATTATCTTCCATGAAACAGGTTCCTGGTGCCAAAAAAGATTGAGGGCTGCTGCTATAATAATTCCTTAATTCTGTATAACTCGTACCAGTTCTGCTTCCCTAACTGAGTCTTTACTGACAGAGCCAAAACTGAAATGAAAGCTTAGGGAATATTCATAGAAATGTAACCGATAAGTGAAAAGCTTAGTTTTTATTTAGACAGGCACTGCCAAAATATCTTTCCAAAATGCTGCACCAAAATATAAATATGAAATCTTTGTGAGTAGAATTTTTTAGAAAAATGGTAGATTCTCATTCATTATAGCTACTGTGAACTGATAAGAAAGATAAGCAAAAAAGAAAAAAAAAGATAAGAAATTCTTGCTAGTTTTCTAGTACTCCAAAATTCCTGCCAATCAGTTTTTATTCTCCAACTTTCTCATTATTTTGTGAAATACTTCATAGAGTGATAATAAAGTCCCTACCATTTCATCCTGCCTAAGTCATTTTCATTGCCTGTGTTCATTGCAAATAAATACAATATATTTTATCCAATTTTTATGAACATGCTTGTTCCTTTTTTGTTAATTTAGTACACTTTACACATTACAAGCATTGTGGGTTGACTTTTATATACTATGGAAATATTTTAACCAAGCACCTATATATTTTTAAACTTTCTCTAACAAATACTATGTGGCAAGTTAATTAAGAAAAGACTATAATATTTTATTACCTTTATTTAAAATTTTTTTTAAATTTCCTCAAGAATATTTCTACTCCAAAAGCATAAAATATTTTCCGCAGCATGAATAGCATTTTAATATTTAATTCATATCATTTATTTCTTCACTGATTACCTTCAAATTGTGCTTAAAATGTCAACAAAGTTCCTTAACATATCCTGGGAAGGTCTAAATGACTTCACCCCTACTTTATTCATCACATTCCAGGACCTTCTAACCCATACATTGAACTTTTCTTTATTCTTTCAATGTAAGTTCTTTTATTCCTTGTTTTTTAATGGCATGAAATAATCCATAGTTCTTTTTTATTATTCCTTAATTAAAATTATACCTAGGCTTGGCACCTGTGGCTCAGCGGGCTAAGGTGCCAGCCATGTACACCTGAGCTGGCGGGCTTGAATCCAGCCCGGGCCCGCCAAACAATGATGGCTGCAACCAAAAAAAAAAAAAAAAAAATGGCCGGGTGTTGTGGCGGGTGCCTGTGGTCCCAGCTGCTTGGGAGGTGGAGGCAGGAGACTCCCTTGAGCTCAGGAATTGGAGGTTGCTGTGAGCTGTGATGCCACAGCACTCTATCCAGGGTGACAGCTTGAGGCTCTGTCTCAAAAAATAAAATAAAATAAAATAATACCTAAAATTTGTCCATGTTTTTCCTTAATAATTGTCTGTTTTACATTGTCTTGATGAGCCTTTCTTTGCCATTATCAGATCCTTCCACAAAGGTGCTTTGTTTTTCCTTCTTCAGTTGCTGGGCTGAGATGTGAAAACAAGGATGGGGGTTGGCTCCTGTAGCTCAGAGGAGTAGGGCACTGGCCCCATATGCCAGAGGTAGTGAGTTCAAACCCAGCTCTGGCCAAAAAATGCAAAAAACAAAACAAAACAAACAAACAAAAAAAAAAACCCAAAAAACAAGGATGGGTTCAGCTCACCCACTGGTGATCATTCTGGTTTTATAAGCCAGAATGTAGCTTCATTGGCTACCCATATATTTTGCTTCTAGAAAAGTCATGTATTAGCCATTACCAAAGTTGTGTAGGTCATGAACTCTACAATGCCATTTTAGCCTTGTTGTTCTATCTTCCAAGTATATCAAACTTGCTTTGATAGGTGGGTACCACTAGCTGATCTCTGCTATTCCACAATCTTATTACTCTCATTAGCAGAAAGAAAGACATGGTCTACTATCAAACTTGGTCTTTGAAATAAAGCCCCACTGAGCTTCTCAAGAATTCTGACACTGTCCTCTCTAGGGCTTGTGATATCATTTTAGTGGGGAGAATGTCTTCTGGGCTATCTGGAAAAGGGTAGCCTGCAGACTCTCTGGTCTCCTATATTAAACCCTTTCTACCATGCCCACAGGGTCATTTAATTAGTACTATTCTGAGGCAGATTAACTGTGGTACATCACCAGGTCTAAATTTAAAGGAGACAGACATTGCAGTGGCATATGATGGCCAGCTACAGGTGGTCTGCCCATGTGAAATTCTGAGCCAGAGAGAGTGCTTTCTTATTAACAAACTCTCTCTTACTGGTCTTATATTCTACCTTCCTTAGTTCAGCACCCTCAAAATTCATACTTACATATACATATGTTCTCCTGGTTTATGCTGGTAGTTTTTAGCTGGATTCAGCAGCTTACTGCAGTTAATAATTTTTCTTAGTAACAGAATCTCACTGAGGCCATGCTGAAAAGTGATACTGGTTATTACTTTGAAAACAACCTGAGAAGAAGCAGAAAAACTCTGGATATAGATGATCATTTTCTTTTCAGGCATCCATCTCAGGTGAGCCCTTTACTTTAATTCCCTCTGGAAGTGATAGTGCTGTGGGGCGATAGCCTCCCTTGGCACGAGAAGGGAATGTGATGCCAGCATGCAGGAGTCAGGGAAATCTGGGGCGTAAGCTACTCAGGGGAATCCACTCAAGTGTCTCCAGGAATGTCCTTAGGATATTAGTTCTGTACTGATCACTATGAAGGCCTTGACGTTATCATGAGCAACTTGTTAGGTTATTAATGCCTCTTTGCAAGTAATTTCATCATTTATAATTAAATTTTGAGCTTTTTTTTGGTACAATCTGTGCACCAGCTGAAGAATGTTCTCTTTAACTGTTGGCATCGAGGTGTTTAGGCTTTCATAGTGGATCTTGAATTAATTGCTGGGTGAAGCTGAATATTAAACATTGTCTTTTTTGTTTGTTCCTTTGTTTTAGGCAGTTGCAAAGGAGAAATAACTCCACAATCACTTTAACAATTATCAGTCCCTATATCTAAGGGGTAGAGTTATTTAGTACATACTAATACTTCTCTTTTCACTTATCGCAAAGCATCACTGATGACAGTAATAGGGTGAGAGAAGAATACACACAAGAAGTATATTAGGGAGATTATTCCAAGGAGGTGGATGAGGATGTGAGAAGGTGTGTTAGGGAAAAAATAAAATTCAACATAGTTTGCATTAATGACCAGTATACTGCGGGTGCAAGTAGGTTTAATCTTTATGGAAACTTCTAAATGTTTGAGTAAAACATACCTCAAACTTTTTCACCAAGGAGCAAGGGAGTTTAAGGTTTTTATCCAACAACCCCGTCCTCATTACCTAAGAGTTGTATCCCAGAATGTGAACCTACCAGCTCCCCTAAGCCATAGAAGCAGCACAGGTGCTGAAGATAGGAAGCTGTGGGATCATATAAGAATGGTCTTCTAAGGTACATCTGAGATAGAATAAGGAGATAGTGTTATCATTATAGAATAAGACCATGACACAAATTAATACTTAGAAGCTAATTTGTTTTTGTTTAGTGTACAATGACATGTGATTAAAAATCTGGTGCTTTTACCATGCTCAAACCAGTTTGAATTGCTGTATTATATTTTAATTGTGAAAAATTTTAGCAAATATGGCCGTATATGATAAAGGATATTTTTTCTATTTTTCCCAAATAACTAGTTTTCTTCAATGATGTATTTTATGAATCTTAGGATTTTAGTGAATATTTCAAACACTTGGGAACTTTAAGCAAATTTGAATCATAAATACAGTTCACAAGGAGCATTTTAAAAGCATCTTTATTCTTATTGACACAAATAAAATCTGAATAATTGAGTAATTTTCCATTTCCTATGTATTCTTAGGAATAGTGTTTATAATAAATACATAGGAAACGGAAAATATTTCTAGGAATAATAAACACTATTAGTAATAGAGTAATTTTCCATTTCCTATATATTCCTAATAGTATTTATTCCTAGGAATAGTGTTTATTCCTATTTCTATGAATAGTATTTATTTCTATTCCTAGGAATAGTGTTTATTATTTTTTTTAAATTTTAAATCAGTTCAGATTAATATCTTGAAATAAGTTAGCTTGGTTCCAAATAAATTTTTAAACAATTTGTATACATTTAGTTTTTAATCTATTTGGTTAGTTTGAAGTAGCAATCAAATTTTCACAAAATGCCAAGAAAAATCTAGCTGAGTGAGAGGAAATTTTCTAATTGTTATTAAGCATTAAAACTGATGTTAAATGGAAGATAAAATAGAAAAGAAATTCATTATGCAAGGAAACAATACGATAAGAGAATTTGAATGGAAAAAACAAAGCCCAAAGCCTTTTTTAAGTACTAATAATACTTAGGGAAAATAAATATTGTTTCTCACTAAAAAAATCCATTGTTTAGATAAGTCTCATTCTGAGAGTATGTGATAATTCTAGAATTATTTGAATAACCAAAATAAATGTGTTTGCAGATTGCAAAATATGATAACATCATTCATTATGAGAAGTAAAATATGTGACTGGTTTCAACTTTAGGAAATGAATACTGTATGAATATAATGATCTCATATTGTCTAGCAAATTGATGGATCTTGCTCATAAACTAGTATTTAGGTGCATTATTGCATATGTGGATTATTTTAAGCACGGAATTGAATTATACTCACATTTCTCTAACTGTGTTTTCAAAATGAAGGCCCACTGGGCAAATGAGTATAGGATTCACCACCTGCAATAGATTTTAAATTGCTATTAAAAAAGAAGGGTTTTATTCACAAATCTAACTTTACTTGAGAACTCTAGCATAAGGTATTTTCTAAGCATTTCCTTCCCTTTCTACTTATTTCAAACTTTTATCTGTATATTAATTTTATTTTTATTTCATGAATATAAGTAACATTCACTTGCCTTACAGGAACAAGCCCTCCTACGAGATTTGGTGAAGATGGCAGCTTGAATTCACTCATGCTACCTTCCATTTTCCAATTCCCATCCAAACATTAAATACCTTTCTGTGAAATCAGTGGGACCCAGAGATTTTTGAGTCACTCGTGGGCCTAAAGCAGTCTAGATAGAGGTGCTGGTCCGCATTATTTTCTTCTCTGTTCAAAAGTGAGCCAGCCAAGGCACCAGAAGGAGAGAACTTTGGATTAAGGTTGAAGACTTAGAATCCCCAGAAACCTCAGTGAGAGAATTCTTGGACTCTAAATTTCAGGGCGGCTGGTTTTAGATTGTTTTGCTTCTTATTATTCCTCACCTTCAACTTTGCTTGCTAGGCTTTTGTCTCAGAACTTGATATTTAAAGAATTATGGTCACAAAATAGAAAATAAGAACTCACTAAAAGATCATGGGCTTTCAGGATGGCAGTGTGAGAAGTTCAGTAGGCCCACTGAAGCACCATTTAACTGGTGGAAATTATTTAGAAAAAAAGTCAAAGTCTCCAAAAATTGTCTTCAGGGATACAGTAAATGGAAAATTTTCCATTTAGAAAGATCTGCTAATTCTGAAGACCTGTGTTTGTATCATTTGAGCCATCAATTTCTCTCACACCTCCTCTCTCCACTAGCTAAGGATGATAGAACTGCAATCTTGGTGGCTATAGCAAGGAAATCTAGAATCTCTCTCTCATTTTATCTCCCAGGCTGTGGCTATGATTCATGCCAGAAAGGACAGGCAAATGACATCTATTACACTCCCTACTTCACTTTGATTAGCTGTATTCCAGGAAGGCATGTCTGAAAGAGGATGTGGTTTAATTTCCCCATTTGTATCTCACTCATAGGGCAGAATGTTTACCTCAGGTGCTACTGATTGAGAATATTTAGTCTCCAATTTCCTCCACCCAAGTTGATTATAGGTTAGAATTTTGCACGAGGAAAGCCAAAGTGAGGATACTGGCTACCACCTCCGCCCAGAAGATTGCTCTTATAATAATGCTGTTACGGTTCTGGGAGAAGCAGCTGCTGTCCCTATCCTCAGCTCCAGTGCAGTGGTTCAGGGGTTCTGCTTAGAAGGAGAAGTGGCTGTAGAAACTGAGTTTTATAGCTCACTCTAATGGAAACTGTCTTCATTTAAAATGGTGCATGGGAAAATTTATGTCTAAGGGTTATGTTGAAAATAAGAACTTTTTTGTTGAGTAATTAAGAGTATATTGGTAGCTCCCTGATACAGAGAAAGTAGTAGAACAATTAGAAGTTTTAAAACAAAGAATCAGGGAAAGAAGTCAGAAGGATGCTTCTCAAGTCAAAGAAATCTTCACAGACACTTTACTTGGATAAGACTATGGCAGTTTGACATTCTAGGGCATTGTCAAAAATAATAGTGTGATCAAATGCCAATTAGTGGAGGCTGTCAGAAGGGGTGGAGAAGATAGAAGATCAGCCAGAAGCTCAGTGGGTAAATCAAAGAAAGCTACAGTCAAAAAGAACCTGTCTAAAATGAGTCATCCCTGTTGATCAAGGAGAATGTTCATATACCCAAGTCTATGTTCCCTAAAGGAGAACATCAGAGGCTGCCCTATTCAGGGGAAATAGACTTCACTGAACTAGTCCAGAGAAGAAATATATGCACATGCAAACACTGAAAGTAATAGACTATGAGGTAAAGGAGTCAATATGTAGAATTCAAAAATATAGTATTTATAGTGTCTTATATACACAGTAAAAATAATAAAGACTGGAAGGCAGGAAGGAAGGGAGGGAAGGTGGGAGAGATGCAAAACAGGAAAAGGAAATAGAAATTGTCTATGAGGAGCCTAAACATTCTGAAAAGAATTTTAAATAAGTTTTAATAAATATAGTCAAAGAACTGAAATTAACTATTTAAACAATTAAAGAAAGCCATAATACTAATTTCTTCCAAAAAAGAAAACATCAATAAAGTCTCTGATATTAATTTGCATTCCTGAAGTTCCTGAGTGCAATAACTAAAGTGAACAATTCACAGAAAAGGTTTGAAGTAAATTTGAGATAAATAAATTAATAAATATTTAGTAGGACAGATAATGAGACAAGAGTGAGGATACAAATAATTTAAAGATAAAATTAGGGGCAATAGTACTGGTCTACAAAGATAGAAAGAATTATAAAAGAACACTAGAGAAGATTATATACCAATAAAGTAAATAATTTAAAATGGGTGGAAAAATTTATTAAAACACAAATATTCCTTAAACTAATGACAAATAAAAATATCAACTGACTATATCAAGAAAAAAGATTGATTCATCCCCCAAAAGAAAAGTTCTGGACCACATGATTTTACTGGTGAAACTGGTGAAAACAAACATTTAAAAAAGAATTAATACCAATTCTTACTGAACTGTAATAAAGACTAGTCACTGGGGGAGTAGTAAAAGAAAGAAAATATTAATGAAATTCTATAGGTTTTATACAAAATGGTAAATATAGGTATTAGACATATGAGAAAATGGTAAAAATGGAAATCAAACATTCTCTAGCTTTATAGTGATGAGGAAACAGTAGGGAGATTGAAGATAAATAGTATCAGAAAATAAAATGGAAAAAGAAACTAATAATTAAAAGGAAAAAGTACTGTCTTCACCAGAAGATAAATAGTAAATTATAAACACCAACCCTGAACCATAAAAAGAAGAAACAAAATAAAGTTGAAGGAAAAAAATAAGTATTACAGTTTCACACTAAGTATTAGTAGGCTGACTTTTCCTATTAAATATAGAGACTGTTTGAAAATAGACAAAACACACAAACTATGTACATTCTCTTTCAAGTACATATAAAATAAAAGAAGAAAATAAAGTGAAAATAATTAATAAAATAAGGCAGTAAGAGATAAATAACAGAAAATAGAAATAATATTGTGAATAGTAAAAGTAAAAACAAAAGAATTAAAAATAAGGGGAATATTTTATAATGAAAAAATTGCATATTGTGTGAAGATATTTTTTATAATTTTATATACATAAAATAATGCAACTATTTGTAATACGCATATATATGTGTGGGTTACTTATTTATGCACAGAAAAACAATTAAAAATTCAGGAAAAAATAAAAAATTGTAATATTAGAAAAATCTAATAAAACTTTGTAAAGCAGACTTCATTTCTGAGAAAAAAAAACTGCAAGACATTTCAGGATAAAAATAAAATTTAATCTATCTTAAATAATGTTATTCATAGGTGACTATGGATATTTCTGTGGATGATTCATTTTCATAAAATTGTATTTACACTCTCACTTTTCTGCTTTATTTTTGGGTAGACTATAAACTTATTCATAGTACTAAAGCATTTCGAAGAACAATACCTTTCTCTTATTGAAGTGTATTGTTTTAGAGTTAATGTTATCATTTTAGCCTTAAACATTAGCGAGAGGCAATTGATTTCATTATTCACGGTAGTTTTGCTTTATGAAATTTTTGCAAACATTTAGTAAGTGAACTGAATGTGTTCCCCAAATTCCTGTGCTGCATATTTTACCTTCACTGTAACTGTATTTCAATATAGGGCCTATAAAGAAGTATATAAAACTAAATGAGGTGATAAGAATGGAGCCCCTGATCCAATAGGACTAGTGCACTTATAACAAATTATACTAAAGAACTAGACCATTGAATATTATGCAGTCTTAAAGAAAGATGGTGACTTTTCCTCTTACATACTTACATGGATGGAGCTAGAACACATCCTCCTTAGCAAAGTATCTCAAGAATAGAAGAAAAAGTATCCAATGTATATACCCCTAATATGAAGGAAATTTATCTTTCATGTGAAGGCTACAACTCAATTATTGCACAAGAAGA
>CAUYON010071226.1:0-20887 GCA_963573935.1 Arctocebus calabarensis
GTAAAAATGCTGAAGAAACCCAAGTTTGAATTGGGAAAACTCATGGAGCTTCATGGTGAAGGTAGTAGTTCTGGAAAAGCTACTGGGGACGAGACAGGTGCTAAAGTTGAACGAGCTGATGGATATGAACCACCAGTCCAAGAATCTGTCTAAAATTCAGGCTTTTGATAATGACAAATAAAGAATTTTATTTGTGAAAAAAATAAAATAAATAAAAAGCATACATTTTACTAAAAGAATAAAGAAGTGGCTATGATTGCACCAATGTACACAATTATGATTTAATAAAATTATTTTAAAAAAAAAGAAGTGGAAGGAAAGAAGGAGAAAGGAAGCAAGCTTAGAAGAGAGTAAAAAATGAATTAACAACCAACCAACCTATGTTATTCACTAGGCAAATGTGGCTTCTCCCAGTCATAAAAAAAAACTTTGGTAAAAGAATTATATAATCTGTATCACTGGATGAGGCTATGAATGAAGGTACAATTTCCTCTATAATCACAAAAAGGAACTTTTCACAAAAAGGAACTTTTCTAGAGAACATAGTTTTAATGTGACTTAAGTTTTTAAAAGTAAGATTCAGTCCATGATACTATCAATTTCCTACATCTAAATATAGGAAACAAAAGGTAGGCTACTCCTCTCCAGGCATCTGAAAAATTACCATAGGGAGAAATATCTAAACACTCCTACCCCGTCCTCCCTGCCTCACCTCCTCCTCAAAGCCTTCCCTTCTGTCTGCTTCATGAGCTTCTCATCTGGCACAGCCGGACGAGAGAATCTTGCAAGTTCCTCCCACTCTGAGCACCAAGGACGAGTTCCCAGCCCCGGATACTCTCTTCCCGTCGGGGTCTACGGCTGCTCCCCTCATCTTGTTCTGTGTATTCTCTGCCCACACATCTTTCTCCTTACACAAACTACAAGCTCCTGGAGGGTGAGGACCATGTAATTTACTGCAAAAAAATCTCCCCTCCCTGGCTAGAACTGTTTTATTCCACTCACAAGAGAGGGCTTAAATATATTTGTTGAAATGAGTGAATCAAATATAATCACTGGTCACAGACCGCCAAAGTGGAAATGGACCTTTGAGACCTTTCAGGCCGGGCCCCACGTTTTCCTGATAAGGGAAAGAGAAGGGAGGAGTCGCCCAGCTCAGGGTCACACACAGCTCACCACAAGCGGAAGTGAGCTAGCACCCACCCAAGCCCACTGACCCGAACAATACTCTCCTCACCCCTTACGCTGTGCCCCCTATCTGATGGTCTCCACACCGGGGCTATGGCTGAAGAAAGGAAAGCATTACCTTCCCCAGTGCGCATGGTTCCGGAGCCAGGAGCAGGGGCTGGATTCCAGTCCATACATCACGGTGTCCCCGTAGTCTACAAAGGATTTGTTGAGTCTGGGGGAAGGGGCACCAGAGAGGAAGGGAAGAGTATGTGGGTTAGACCACAACAATGGCAGAACAAATTCAGCCTCCAATTCCCCATCTGTCCCCTGCAGGTACTACTTCTGAGTCCTATATCTGATGTTTTCAAAAATCAGAAGTGTTAAGCTGATGGGACTTTCTTTATAATGAATAATCATTGAGTAGAATTGTTTTGGTGTAGTAAACAGTATAAAACACATAAAATTAGAATGTGGCGTCTTTCCACCGGAAATAAGAAAATTTAACAGATGACAATGAGCCAGAAAAAGAACACAAAAATAACCTGGGAAAGGAAATGCTGCAACAGTGAGCAGCCACCTTCAGCTGCTGGAAAGAACAGAGAGAAAGCTGCCTTCAGTGCTCACTTTCAAGGTTGTAACGGAAATCCAAAGACAGGCTGCCACTTGAGAGGTGGCTCAGAGGGCTCTCACCTGTGGCAGAAGTGGTGAGCACATTTCACCAGGATGGCCATGCAGTGCACGGCCACGATGCCGATCACCAGCAGGCTGAGGGGGCCCATCTGGGACAAGTGTTGCAGGCAGAAGGGGAGAGAGAAAAGCAGATAGAATTAGGGTGAGTTCAATCAAAACACGGTTCGTAAATGACTAAAATGCTGCTAAGGCACTTTCAGCTGACAGCTTCTCAGAAGAGAAACGTGAGCACAGAGGTAGGCTCCGTAAGATGGGTGCTATCTGGACTCCAGCACATCTTCGAGAGATTTAATCTCATGAAGAAGAAGGACCCAAGGTAAGTCTGGTCGGAGACTGTGGTGAATCAGAATAGAAGGTTCTCGTGACTCTGTGGGAAGAAGAGATGGGCTAAGGGATGTGGGGGGGGAATGGGAGATATAGTTGAGAAATGCCAGATCCAAAGAGTCTGAACTTAGTTGAGGATAAGCCCCATCTCTGAGCTACCTCCAACTCTACAAGAAACCAGAATGGCTTTGGACAGGCAATCTATAGGAGGTGAATCATAAAAAAGAAGATGTAAGGTTCTCAGAGTTGACCATTTAGGGATGGGGTGTGGAGGGCAGTGTAGAAAATGGACAAACGTCTGTTACTAACGCATCAGTTCCTAGTACTGATAGAAACTGCTTGAGCCATTTTAAGTTCATCCTCTACCACTAAGTGAGCCCCACAAGGGTAGGAACCTTTGTTTAATTCCTAGATATATTCTATTCTCAGAGCTGAGAAAAAGGCCTGGCACACAGAAGACCCTCCATAAATATCTTTAGAAAAATGAACATCTGAATTTTGCTTCTTTTCAGCTGAATTTAAAAAAATGTCTTAAATGAAGTAAAGTTTTAAAATAAAAAAAAAAAACTATCCCCTAAACTTTGTCACAACACTTCCCTCCACCGATGCAGACCCTTACCAAGATGCCTGCGTTTTTCACTGCCAGAGGCAGCCCCAGGAGTCCGGTGCCAATGTTCCCTTTCAGTAGGTGGATCAAGGTCTGGAACCATCTAAAGTGGAAAGATACAGGAAAACATTAACCATAATGATAGCCAACTTTAATTAAGCAGTTAACACTAAACTAAGTGAATACATGCATTACTTTATTTCACTTCCACAACTACCCTATGAGATTTTATTTTATGGATGATGAAGCAATTTTGCTCAAGGAAACACACCTAACAAAGATCTGAGCCAGGATTCAAACCCCGGTCTGACCGTAAAGCTCACTCTCACCCACAGTTCTGTAAGCCGGCACTCTCTGTGACTCTTCCCGAATGGGACCAGAGGACCACGGGTCCCTCTCCAGGCACTCTGTCCTTTCCAGGGACATTTAGGCCTGGTTCTCACCCCTGAGCAGACCCCTATCAAGACTCATACCCAAAACTACAACAGAAGATGTCAAATCCAACTCTCAAGGACAAGCACAGGCATGAGAACATAGTCCCAAACCCTGTCACAGAAAGTTGTATGGAAAGTCAACAGAGTAAAAGTAGTATAATACCATAAAAGCCAGAAGTCCTTGAAGCCCTTTATATTAAAAGAAAAAGAGCCCAATGCTATAGGGTCCTGGGATTGGAGAAAGCCTTTCAGTTACCTGGTTCATCTTCTATGTCAGGGACAGATCTATATAGACTGTTCTCTTCCTGCTGCAATTGTAAAGCCTCTCACATTTCCTCATTCATTTTATTTTTCACTGAATAACTATTATCTCTCATGCATGAAACATTGTGGTGACTGCAGTGGTGAAAATAAGTATGAATAAGGCACAGATCTCAGTCTCTTAGAAGTTACTAATGTCCTGAGCAAAATAAGGGGATACATAACCACCAAAGACGGAAAGATTCCTGTCTTTAAGAAAAGCCCAGGAACCGAACCCAGGGAGAAGGGAGCAGGTGAGGCTTTGTACAGAGGACAGACATGGGCTCAGGCCAGCAGGACAGACAGGGTTTGCAAATGTGCTACTGGGGAAGAAGGCATCAGTGGCAAAGGGAAGGGTCTGGGGACAAGACCCCAGAGATGTGTGGGGGCATGAACCAGAAGGAGCAGTACTCGGGTTTAGTGGCCACTCAAGTGGGGGTGAGAGTCAAAATGGAGGGGTATAGGAAATTCCACTTTTTTATACAGAGAGTAGAAATTCATCAGAAGACTGACAGCTTCCTGTCCTCTGGTCCGTCCGGGAAGAGTCACAGAGAGTGCCGGCTTACAGAACTGTGGGCGAGAGTGAGCTCTGCGGTCAGACCAGGGTTTCAATCCTGGCTCAGATCTTTATTAGTTGTGTTTCCTTTAGCAAAATTGCTTCCTCACTTATGAGGGGTAAACCTGTACTCAGCATTTTCCATTCTTTGTTACCTCCAGTAGGATAGGAAATGGGTTAAATACAGTGTTATTTTGCTCCAGATCACTCAGGATTTAGCCCCTGGAGCTGCCTGGAAATTCTCTGCATAAATCATCAAAATTGATGCTTATACACATTTCTTCAAATCTGCCATTCAGCAAATACTCAAAGAAACTGGTTACTCATAAGGGCCACTAGTAAGACACAGCTACACCCTCTGGAAAGGAATTTTACTTTAATATTTTCCTCCTTGCATCTTCAAGAAGAAAATTTGTTGGTCTCTCTGCTGTCCTCAATCTTTTCATGGAAAATCAAGGGAATTACTTCCACTCTAAGGAGGTTAAGTGTGGGAGGAGGTTAAGTGCTCTCCCGCCCATCCTGAGGATTTCCAGGACCCATTATCAGTAGCAAGAGAAGATAACTGGACAGGATAATGGGCCTATTTAATTTCTATCTTAGCAAATGTTTAATCCACTTAAAAGCAAAGATAAGCAGTGTACCAAACCCAATGCTTACCAGAGACCTCCCCAAGGGACACCAGGTCCCTCTGGCCTTAGCTCTGTCATGGCCTCCAGATGACAATTCCCTCCCCCTTCCCTTCTCTGGCCCTGTTGTCTCCTTAGTAAAGATGTCTCCATGGTGCCTTCAGTTCAAACAGCATGATTCTAGGCAGTTGGCCACATGACTCTTTTTCATAGACAACCCCAAGTTGGGGTTACCCAAAGCTGTGTGAGTAACACAGAATCACATGATTGGACTGCAAAGTCTTAACTACAAAGAAAAAAGAAAAAGGAGGAGTTGCCCAGCAAATCTCTGGTGTTCCATTCATGCTCCATAAGCAGTTCTTAGACTTCCTGGGCTCAAGACCCCTTTATTCTCTGATAAATAATTCGGGACCCCAAATGGCTTTTGCTTATGTGGATGGTACCTGCTGATATACAACTATATTTAGAAACTAAAACTGAGAAATTTAAAAACGTTTCATTAAAAATCATAATAAGGTCATTATATGTTAATATATATAATAATTTTTTAATGAAAAAGAACTCTATTTTCTAAGAAAGAAAATGTGAGACTGTTTCTTACCCCCCCAAATCTCCTTAATGTTTCACATAACAGAAGATAGATGATTATCTATCTCTACATTCAATCTATTATGATACATTGTTTTGGTTTAAGTACATGAAAAAATTTTTCTCATAGACATGTAGTTGGAAAAGGAAGGAGTATTTTAATAGCTTCTTCAGAGAACTATGCTAATTTTTCTTTGACACTATTCCAAACTGAGACCATGAGTGTTGCTTAGAAGTTAGCTGCAATGTGGAATCTGAACTTTCCATTCTCTATTAAAATCCACTGGTGTCTTGCTCTTTCAATGAATCTTTTACCCATGCACAATTTTCTAACATCATCCTTTGGTCATCCGAAGGATACTGTGTTATGCAGATCTTCCAAATGCTAACATCTTTCATTACGCAATATCCAAAATTCACATTCATTAGTAACACCACTGACCTCAACAAAACATCTTTAAGTAAAGATGTCAAACTTATGGGGCTGGATATAAGTTTTTTTATTTTCTAATTTTGCTTGGAATCCCAAATTTTATTGTGAGCAACAAATTTATATTATTGATTGTTTTTCTTGAGGTGATGGGCTCATTTCATTCATTTTCCACAAAATGTCTACCAAGTACCCAGGTCTAAACCAAGTAGCTGTAGTTTGTTGGTTTCTAGTAAAAATGTGTTCTATGAAAAAAAAAAAAAAAAGCAGTAAGTTCAGTTAACAACTCAATACTACAGATTTAGTATGTCACAATATTGTAATTTGGGCTTATTTCAGTACAAAAAACAAACAACCAACAACAAAAAACCCCAACTAATTCACTCAAGGTCTTTGTCCTGAGACAAGTATCATACTTCGGAATCATACTCAGAATATTACTAACTTTTAAAAATTGGTTATGTGACTATTTCATGTAGGATGTTCTTAAACAAAATTGACTTTTTTCATGCACATGAGACAGTGAAGAATACAATGATGACTAGTATAATTTAGTGCCACTTACCTCAATTCATGCTATAGTGCCTGTAATTTTACCCACCACTGCTTCTGCATTATCAGTACAAACATTATAAAGATAATTTTGACCTCAGAGACTTCTTGAAATGGGCTTGGGAACCCCAAGAGGTCTGTAGAACACATTTTGCAAACGGCTGCACCAAGTCACCTGGAGAAAGCTAGCTATAGTCAGCTGGTATCTCAGCCTGGGGAAGAACCACTGAGGCTCAATCAATGGTTAGTAGAATATAACTAAGAAGGGCAAGAGGAGAAAAATTTACCCAACAGCATAAAATGAGGCTATCTCCAAAGCAGACAATAGCTTGATAATGTCAAGGGTTAGAAAATCACTTTACTAAACACATCCTCATGGAAATGTGTGGGGTTCCTATTTATATCCCCTAATTACAGTTTTTTACTGAGCCTTGGTCTTCTGGAAGAGCACAGTGTATGCATGAACATGTACAACAGAGCAAGAAGTACTTCCATGTACTTTGTTCTTTGGCAAATTAGATAATAGGGTAGGACAAGAGAGAAACAGAAAAGGAACCCAGCTCAAAACACTATCCCTCATACTTCCTACATAGCAGAGATTCATTAAGATTAAAAAGGTTCTTCAAATCAACTTACACATTAATCACACCTGGCATGTTCTCTACATGAATGCTTTTGTGGATCTTATGTCCCCGGCTCAAAATACTCAAACAGTCCTCCAAGTCCATCCCAATGAAATACTTTTCCCTATCCCACATGTGATGGAACTGTGGGGTATTCACCATCACCTACAGATGGGCTTTCCTGGTCACCTACCTCTTATCAGTTGTTAGGGCTGGAAGGAAACCTCCGAACAAAGTTTACCCCAGAAAAGTCCCAATATAAGCTCAAGGATGGTATCTTCTGATTTGCTCAATTTCCAACAAACAAGGGGAAATAATTTTGTGTTGACCACTAGTTATAGCCCAATATTAAAAAAAAAAAAAAAAAAGAAATATTCAGAATAGCTAACAGGCACACATCAGCTTCCACAATTCCAAAACCAATAAGCTACTATTCCGGAGTTAGTAGGTGGTTGGTTTTGAGCTTCAAAGAAGAGTCTGAAAATAATGAAAATCCAGATCTGGCAAGTATGGAATAGACAAGTTGACGTCTGAGAACAAGATACAGCAAAAACTGGAAGGGAAACTCTAGACAAGCTTGGAAGAAGCATTTCACAATAAGGAGCGTGACCTCTGACAGGAAGTGTCATGTGCACTGCCACTGGCTGTGCGTGGAGCTTCTGCCTCAGGGCTCCCAGTGGGGTGGATGAGGGTAGAGGAAAAAGGGAAGGGTCACTGCACTGCTGCCAGCTGTGGTCTAAGCAATCTCCCCCATCAGCTACAACTGCAAGTGAAGGGGAGTCTACAAAAGCATGCCGTGTGAGGAACAAGCTGAAATCAGCTAGTGGTGGTGAGGGGCCAGGAATTTGGGCAGACCATGTCTTCTGTTTCTACCCCAGTTCACAAGAGAACACGCCCTGCCCTAGGAGAGTGCAGGCAGTGACAGGCTTCAAGAGAAGCTTCCGTGATCCCCTTGGCTGGTGACAGGGGATGCCGTGGCTCCTTCGGTAAACCACCTAGTAAGTAAGAGTTATAGCTAAACTTGAGGACTAAATTGAGAGCTGCAGAACTAGAATCCAGAGAAACGTCCCAGGTCTGCTGAGGTTGGGGAGTAGCTGGGATAACTCAACAGAGTAGGAGAAAATCTTCCTCTGGATTTTCTAATTCAAGTGGTGAGGACCATATAATCAGCATAGCTTCACAGTGAAGTCCTCAATTTTTCTCTGCATTTGGGGAAACTGAGGCCCAAAGAATGCCAAACTCAGCCGAGATCAGTTGTGGGTTTGCTTCCCAGAGATAAGACTTATTAAGCTCTCCTATGGGAATGCAAAGGGAATCTTCTCTTCTCATCAACCCCAGAATTTTTTAAGTGCTGATGTTATTCTTCCCTCCTCCCACTTCTTCAGCCAAATGAATGGCAATTTGGGACAGGGGTATGGGAGAGACTTTGCAAAGGAAGCTTCCACATGGGCTCGGAGATTATTTGAGGTTCTAGCATAGATGATGCACAGTTCTAAACTAAGAGAATTAAGAGAATGGCCTTGCTAGAAGCTTTTCTTAAGCCCAAGCCCTTGCTCAGCCCCAGTTTTGTGGGACCAAGGCAACGGGAAAGAATATAGAGTAAGAAACAGACTAGAGAGCAGCAGCCGAAGCATCTCAATGCAGTCACTCGCCCAGCCTCTTCATTGCTTACTTTCATCTGTAAAGTGGGGAATTGAAATGGAGGAGAAAAAAATAAGTCTAGGACCATGCATCCCACAGAGGAGGGGCAGAAGATGAGAGACTTACGTTGTGCTGCTGCTTTCCCCAAAGCGCTGGTAGGAGCCAGGAGAGGTGGGGTTGCTGAGGCCATCCGATGGGCTCTCCTCGGGGCTCCCGTCCGTGGAGCTGTAGTCATGATAGTCTTCGTTTCGAAGTCTCTGCGTGGACATGGCAGCTGGGGGCAAAGGGCCAGCATTAAAACCTTCTGCAGCTGGGGCCTTGAGCTCCATGTCTAGGGTGGGCTCTGGGGCAGGAGCTGTCATTGTTACAGTAGCTCAGCGTGACAGCTGCACTGTGGATTTAGCACCAGGGTGCCTGGTACCAAAGTAAATGGAAAAGTGCAAAGTACACAGGGGCGGGCTGGGTTCTCTCAGCTTCTGCCTCCCAACCTTCCAGACTGGTGTCACACTCATAACTTTCTAAATTTGTCAGAGTACACCTGGACAGAGCAGAGGTGAGGTAGTGCTTGGGAAGGGTGAGGGAGGGAGAATGCACAGAAGCCCTTCCAGGAAGCATTCCCCATTCCTTAGGTCAGGGTTAATTACTCTGTCCTCTGAGTTTATTTCTCAAAACTTGAGCAATACTTAAATTGTGTATACATTCATTGCCCAAGAACAAGCTCCATCTCCCCTCCACAGTCCTTCTTCTTTCTTATTTTTATGGGTTTACTCATTTTTAAAAGATGGTGGAAAAAGAAAATCTTCCTCCCGTGGGCTGGAAGGTTGATGAGGTAGTGTCCCCTGGGGGGACTTTCTCAGTAATGCTACTAGAAGAGAAGACACACAATAAGGCTACATTTGGGGGGTTGTGTAAGCCGAATCATAGAGACTATTGCTTAAAGCACCTTCACAGGTCCCTCCACACCCCTTATTTTATAGGTGAAGAATCAACCCAGTAGATGAAGCGACCCGCCCTGCTACAGCTAGGTGGTAGTAAAGCAGAAAGCCTATCTCCTGATGTCATGTTTAAATCTGGAAACATCTTCCAAATATAGTGCCAGCTTCTTTAAGGGAATATCACAGCACAATCAGAAAGAGTCAGCTTCTTGCCCTCAAGTGAGAAAAGAAGGTATGTTAACATTAAAAATACCAATAAAACTCCCCTGACCCTTACCAGACCGGTGCAGCAGCTTGCCCGGGAGGCTGTCCTCTGGCAAGTCACAGAACACCCTTCACCTCCCCTCAGTCTGATGCGTCTCAGATACGTCACGTGGAGACAGGACCTCCAACTGCCATTGCAACACCCCATCCCACCCCAACACCCAATGCAAGCTGCCAGTGGACAGCGCTCCCCACAGGTCCAGTCCCTGGGGACTCCCAGAAACTGGCCCAACCCTGGCACCACAGTGATCCATGGGAGATCTCGTTTTCTCCCACCAGCTGAAATGCAGCAAGGGCCCCAAGTCATCTCACAAGGAAAGTGCTTTGGATAAAGCCAGGAAAGGGCCTGGAATTCCCAGGGCAGATCCTGCCTCACTTTAACTGCCGGAGCCACTTGGCAGAAAACCTATGAGGGCTTCATTTACTCAGATGCTGGAGGAAAACAAGAACGCCTTCGAGCTCTGGGGCAACTAAACGCATGAGAGGGTCAGGAAAAAATAATGTATGAAGCATTTTACCAAGAGCAGCTGAAAACCTCTTGCTATGCAGGTGTAAACTAATAAGTTAATTTATATGTGTATCAGGAGGCCTGGGTTCAAAGCCTGTCTCTACCACTTGTTTGCTTAGTAAATTTGAACAATTTTCTTTTTCTTTTTTTTTTTTGAGACAGAGTCCCACCCTATGCCCCTGAGCAGAGTGTAGTGGGCGTGGTAACTCACTGCAACCTCAGACTCAGGCTGTGGGCATCCCGCTGCCTCAGCCTCTGGAAGCTGCTGGGATTATAGGCGCTTGCCATGGCGCCCAGCTGGGTTTTTCCATTTTTTTTCATGAGTCGGGGTCTCACTCTTGCTCAGAAGAGTCTCAAACTCCTGAGCTCAAGCAATTCTCCCTCCTCAGCCTTCCACAGTGCTGGGATTTCAGGTGTGAACCACCGCGCCCGTCAATTTTCTTTATTTTTCGAGGATCTTTGTTTCCAAATGTGCCAAAAGGGGAGGGAGGTGTGGGCTAAAATCTCTCTTAGCTTCACTGTAGTGCTAATAATCTAGCCATCAATAAACATAATTATTTATGCAAGCACCAGCTAATTTCTAATCTCTTCTAACATATCAAAAGCATGTGAGGTGGCTCGGTGCCTGTGGCTCAGCGGGCTAAGGAGTCAGCCACGTACACCTGAGCTGGCGGGTTCGAATCCAGCCCCAGCCAGCCAAACAACAATGATGGCTGCAACCAAAAAATGGCCAGGCGTTGTGGCGGGCGCCTGTGGTCCCAGCTACTTGGGAGGCGGAGGCAGGAGACTCGCATGAGCCAGGAATTGGAGGTTGCTGTGAGCTGTGATGCCACAGCCTCTATCCAGGGGGACAGCTTGAGGCTCTGTCTCAAAAAAAAAAAAAAAAGCATGTGAGGAATATAGAACCTTCCAAGTGAATCCTGTGAGAAAGAAACTTTTAATCTGAGGAATGTAAGCCTCCTTTACATTAGCAGGCCCAGAGTGGTATTAAAAATGGGACACCAGGCACATCTCACTCCTTCCTTGAATCCACTTGCTATGTGGGGCTAGAAACCAATGCTACAGAGCCGTAAAATGCTATATGCCCCACAACTCATAGCCTATAGTTTTATGGTCTATGTATAGAAGGCCAATCACTATCAATGTCATTTCTGTGAAGCAAGGAGCATTCCTACCAAACAACTTTGTATCAGCCCATTCCTCGTTCCCTTTTGCCTTTAAAAAACTGCCTGTAACAAAGGTGGAAAGGAGCATTCCCCAAGACAATCTGGAAGTGATTTCCCAGGACCTTTGAGTGTCTTCCTCACTTTGGCTCAAGTAAGCTCTTTAAGATTATATTTTCTGCCTCAGCTTCTTCCTTTAGTTCAACACATTCCTGTACATTACTGAAGGTAAAGGGAAAAAACATAGGGACTGATGAATTCCCCAGCCCTTCCCCATCAAAAAAGAAATCCCTGTGTTGCTTACCTGGTACACTCACATGCTCAATTTATTTCTAACACCATAAAATGGCCTCTTTTATGTTGTGTAAAAAAAAATTAAAGTTACCCACAGCAGAATGTAAACTGCTCCGAAAGAAGCTGAAATCCATTAATCTGAAAACAAAAAACAGCTGCTGCAAATGAGTAATTGCATGGAAGTTGAAAAAAGAAAAGAAAAATGCTACTTAGGAGTTAGGGTTGATAAACTCAACAGAAGTCAAACACATAATAACAGGCTAGGCACGTGGCTCACCCCTGTAATCCTAGCACTCTGGGAGGCCAAGGCATGGGGATCGCTTGAGCTCAGGAGTTTGAGACCAGCCTTAGTAAGAGCAAGACCCCGTCTCTAAAAACAGAAAAACTAGCTGGGTGTTGTGACAGCTACCCAGGAGGGTGAGGCAAGAGAATTGCTTGAGCCCAAGAGTTTGATGTTGCTGTGAGCTAGGAGCCTACAGCACGCCACCCAGAGGAAAGAGTGAGAAAAAAAAAAAAAGATACAGTAACAATACCAAATAAACTAATACAATTTTGTGGTTGCATTGGGATGAGAGAGGTGCACAGGTAGAGGACCACTGAGCTTTGCCACACATGTATCCTGCTAGGCAGCGTACTACAGAGAGCAAGGACAAATTGTGGTGTGTGCGGGGGCTGGACCCGGATCAAGAGGGGGTTGGAAACCAACTTAGGGAGGAATGGTTGGAAGCCCACAGATAAGTTTCAATCTGGCAAATTGTCTTTAAAAGCTGTCATATGGATTAGACTCGTTTTGGGCCTCAAAGTTCAGGCAAGCTAGGATCCATAGATGGAAAGTAAAGCAAGGCAGACACAGCCTTGCTGTCTGGATAGACACAGCAAAGAACTTTCTGTCCAGGACAGTTATCCACATGAAACAGATGGCTCTGGAAGAAAGCATACACCCTATCCCTGAAGAGTCTAAGCAGAAGCCCATTCTCAGAGATATTATGTAAGGATTCAAGCATCAGACAGGGGAGGAGCGGTCACTCCCTGGAGCTCCTATTCCAGCTCTTTCTGGCAATCAAGGCTTCCTCTTCATGTTCCCTGTCCCCACTGATGTGATTGACCATGGTCACCCCACCTTGGGCTTCCTTTGATGAAACCTGACATCCAAGCCCATTGCTGCAATTGCCAGTTCCTCCCTATAATATATTTTAATAGTGCATGTTAACTGTCAAAATGAGGGTTGTAATGTGTTAAAGTTAAAGATAAGCTTTCCCTTCAGCTCCTTGAGGACAGTGAACAGAGATATTCATGTTGGGCCCATCAAAACTAGTTCAAAATCTTCTGCAAGATATTTAGACCCCTAAGTGTGAATTTTTTTTTTTTTTGTAGAGACAGAGTCTCACTTTATCACCCTTAGTGGAGTGCCATTAAGTCACAGGTCACAGCAACCTCCAGCTATTGGTCTTAGGCGATTCTCCTGCCTCAGCCTCCTGAGTAGCTGGGACTACAGGCACCTGCCATAACGCTCAGCTATTTTTTGATGCAGTTTGGCCAGGGCCTGGTTTGCTGCCACCCTTGGTATATGGGGCCAGCACCCTACTCACTGAGCCACAGGAGCTGCCCCCCTCCTTTTTTTGCGGGGGGGACAAGAGTCTCACTTTGTCGCCCTCCATAGAGTGCTATGGTGTCATAGCTCATGGCAACTTCAAACTCTTGTACTTAAGCAATTCTCTTGCCTCAGCTTCCCGAGTAGCTGGGACTACAGGCATCTGCCACAACGCTCCGCTATTTTTTGAGAGACTGGGTCTTGTTCTTGCTCAGGCTGGTCTCGAACCTGTGAGCTCAGACAATTCACCTGCCTTAGCCTCCCAAGTGCTGAGATTTTACAGGCATTAGCCACTGCACCCTGCTAAGAGTGAACTTCTAAGAAAGTTCTGCATGTTTGGTAGGGAAATAAAAATCAAGTGTACCTGCAAAATTGTATTGAAATATTATGTACCAAGTATTTGTATAACCTTGAAATATTTCCATAATTTTCCTTACATAAACTATGTTTTCAGTTGTATCAATAGACAAGAATTTTTCTTTAACTCACAAAATATGCCCTGTTTCAACTTGGCACTAAAAATGAGCAGATGGAATCACTTTGTGCTGTGGATGTAGTATGGAAAATGTGTCTTAAAATTTAATTTCATTTAAAAAAATCATGTGTTAAATTTTCTAAAGGTGGGAAATTTTTTTTTTTTTTTTGAGACAGAGCCTCAAGCTGTCACCCTGGGTAGAGTGCTATGGCATCACAGCTCACAGCAATCTCTAATTCCTGGGCTCAAGTGAGTCTCCTGCCTCTGCCTCCCAAGTAGCTAGGATCACAGGCGCCCGCCACAATGCCCGGCCATTTTTTGGTTGCAGCCGTCATTGTTGTTTGGCAGGCCCAGGCTGGATTCGAACCCACCAGCTCAGGTGTACGTGGCTGGCGCCTTATCCCGTTGAGCCACAGGTGCCGAGCCTAAAGGTGGGAAGTTTTTAAGGGGAATGCTGTGGTGATGTTTTTAAAAGATAAAGCCAGAAATTCTTTTTATAAATTCAAATACCTGTGTTTCAATGTAAACCAGTATGGGATTCAGAAGAATATAATCTGGCTATCAGAAATCCTGCTTTCCAAGCCCATATTTATTATTTTGGTAGAGAATTGGGAGGATTTGCATCCGATGATTTCTGCTTCACTTTGGCTTCTAAACCTTCAGGATTCCAATTTCAATTTTTTAGTGACTGAGTTTGTTCAAAATAAAGGATTGAGACACAATAGATGGTAACAAATTCTGAAGCTGCATCACCATGCAAGGAACTACTAGCCCCAAGTGGCCACTAAAGTACTTGAAATACAGTTGGGTAAAACTGAAATGTGTACACAGCGGATTTTAATGAATTGGTACAAAAAATTGTGAAATAACTCTTGAATTAATAATTTTTATATTGTTCATAAGTTACAATGATAATATCTTGGATATATTGGGTTAATAAACATATGAAACTGAAAAAGAAAAAAGGGAGAAAGGCCAAACATATTTCTGGGCCCAGGCTGATTCCACCTGTGCATTTTTTTTTTTTTTTTTGAGACAGAGTCTCACTTTGCCACTCTCGATACACAGCTGAGAGTGAACCTCAAAGTCTTCCGCTCAAGTGATTCTCTTGCCTCAACCTCCTACGTAGCTGGGACTATAGGCACCTGTCACAACACCCAGCTATTTTTAGATATAAGGTTCTGGCTCTGGCTCTGGCTCTGGCTCAGGCTGGTCTCGAACTTATGAGCTCCAGCAATCCACCCACTTCGGCCTCCCAGAGTGCTAGGATCACAACCATGATTATAATGCACCAATCCCGGCCTGTGCATTTTATTTTTACTAGCTTCTGAGGCAGATTTATGTAAAGTACTAAAAAGAAAATAAAAGGTCTTATTACAGGTACACCCTAGGCCTCCCCTCCTACCAAAAGAGTTCATGCATTGGTAAAACTTGTTTGCAGATTAAAAGTGTTATTCACTATTCCGAAACAATTACATTGACTTGGACTTTGGAACCCAGAGCAGCAGCAAATTCCCCATATGCATTTTTTTGTTCTCTGCTGCTGGAATTGTAAACATGAGCCAGGACACACATGTTATGTGTGGTCTATAGGAGAACTTGTACATGACTTGACTTCCACATGATTTATTTTTGAAACAGCCTTGACAGGAATCCAGCTAACCTACCACAGAGGTGCACCCCACAAAGTGAGATTTCTACTTGAAGGAAGCTGGTGCTAGGGCAGTCAGAAGCCAGCTGCTGAGCAGCTGCTGAGCAGGCGAGCATGTTCACTTTTTATCTACAATCATAAAGATCACTAGATCACTAGATGTTAGGACCAAGGATGATTTCAGTGCACCACTTAGGGGTGAGAAAACCAAGATCCATGCAGAAAGATGACTCATCCAGACCTCTGCTGGTCAAGGAAGATTTGGGATTAGAATCCAACAAACCAGATTCCCAGCTCAGTGTTCTTCCTACCATTCCATAAATTATCTGCCCCCTCTAAAATCTTTCCGGGAATAAAACTAGTCCTCAAGCCTGGGGCAGGATTAGGTCTGCATAATAAAAGGCATAAGTGTTTGAAGTTTGGTAGTATGACTCTGAGTTACATGACCTTGCCTCAGTTTCCCCATCTGAAAGATGCTGTTAATTCTACCCTACATCAGAATATTACTATGTAGATTGGAGGAAAAATTTAAATAAATGTTAAATATGTTGTGTGGCACATTATGACCCTAATTAATGGTAGCAATTGTGATTACTATACTATAGTAATCAAGGACAGGAAGTGAGAAAGTTTACTACACAAACTCCTCAGTACTTTCATTTCTCAGACTCTGCAGAGCTTAGCCAGGTCCCTATCTTATAAATAGTGATCCAAGTGCCACCAGCATCTCCATAACCTGCACACACAAATTTTCTAACTTTTTGAAAAAGAGAAGCCCAAAGAGGCTTTTCCTACTATAGAGAGTCTTTGAGAACTGGTCCTGGGTATCAAGGCTTCTAAGAGAAATGTTTTGGGAAATAAAAGAAGAGATAGCACCAAATGCAGCATCATGTGGTTCCTATTTTGGCCTATTTACAATACCCCAGCCCTTGGACAGAGGCTACCTTTGTGCCCTCCACCCAGTAAGATCTGGCCAGGGGTAGAAAGCACAGGATTCCTCCAAGGTCTGGGTTGAAGTAAACAAGATGCTGGCCTAGATGTTATCGGTGTAAACAGTCATACACCACCCAAAGTAAAAACAGAAGACCATTCATTCACCTGACCTTGAAAAGGTATCAAGCATTTAAAGAGGGGAAGTAGGGAAACAGGGTGGGAGGAGGAGGCTGAGGGAGATAATGAAAAAGAGGGGAAAAGCAGGAGTACTTAACATGAGATAGGTATCTGAGGCAAGGGGAATAAAGAAGTCATAAAAGTAGACATCTACTCCATCCATTCTACTCCACATCCCACATACTAATAAGTCCAGTTCTAGAATATCACAGAACTTCTGAACTTGGAGAAAACTTAAATCTTTATCTAGGTCCAAACCTCTACGCAACACTATAATTTTACCTCCGACATCCCCAAAGTAATTGCCAGTGGCAATCATCTCCAGTGACTGAGCTCCACAATCTGTGTTCCAATGTGGGAGATGACTAATCCTTTTAAAGTTTTCAAGCTCACCAAACACCACTTCCCTCATGACACTTCCAACCATTGTCCTAATGGTAGCCTCTGGAATAACAAAATAAATGGAATCCCTCTTCCTTACACAGCTTTTGGAAAAGACAAAGACAGCTCTGAACACTGTGAGCTGCCACATGATGAGGCCAAATGAACAGCTACATAGATTAAAGGGAAAATAAGGATTCCACAACAGGCAATAATAACAACACAATCAGACCACAAAGGGAGAGAAATTAAATACTGTTATCAGAACAGTCTCTGCTGCATGTAGCCTCCACCCCCAGACATACTCTGAATCTTAAACTCTGCAGGAACGACCAAGCCTTTTGTGTCCCTTCACTTCAAGAACATCTTTAAAGAAAATATATTCTAAATGTACAAGTTTATTACTGTAACCTAGGCTCTAGACAACAGCCAACAGAAGGCCCATGTTCAAAGTAATAAAAGACAGTCAAGATCATTTTCAGCATTAGTATTTAGCTTAGAGACAACACAGAGACAGAAAGAAAGGAGGAGGATTTCATGGCAAGGTAGCAATAGATTAAGTACAGGAAACTGCTCCCTGGATAACTGGATTAAGTCTTGTTGCAAGGTTGATACTTAATGTGCATGAGGGTGAGGTGGAGGTGGAGGTAGTGGGGGTGGAATCTCTCTGAATAAAAACCAAAAAGACCTACATGCGAAGCATCCAAATTGGAGCAAAAGGGGATGATAGGGATTCAATTCCATCATTGTATAGACTGAGAAACCAAAATACAAGTCACCCAAGGTTGCCAAGTAAGTAGCAGAACCAGAACAAAATCTCCTGATTTAAAATCTCTGTTCTCCTTGCACCACGCAGCTATCTTCAGTCAAAACATCAAATGGGAAACATCCATCCAAATAACCGACTTTACCAAATCTGACAAGTTATAGAAAAGATAAAGCCAAGGTCTTCACATTCTCCAGGGCTGTCCACAACCTCACCTCAGCCACCTATTCTCCCACGAGCATATTCCGATTCATCTTACATTTCGGCATGACTTACACAGACTTGCAGGGCGGTCAGAAACCAAACCTACAGCACGATGAGTGTGCAGAAAAGTCGTGCACGAACAGGGAACCACACCCAGAACCAATCCAACCGAGGCGATGGAGAAAGCACACAGCTAAAAAGGGAGAGGATTAAAACAGAAAGGGACGGGAAAGGGGTGTCTTTTCACGTGTCAAATTTCCTGCAGGAGGCAGTGTGCTGAACAGCAAACAGCTGCTGGAGCTTTGGATCACTTGGATTCTAACCGCGACTACGCGACTAAATTATTCGGGTGACCTTAGGCAAGCCCCTACCCTATCCCGGGCCTCGGTTTCCCCAACTGTCCTAGTACGGGCTGCACCAGACGATTTCCTTTGCAGTTCCGGTACTCTGTGCCTCAAAGACCCATTACTAGCAAGTCCCGAGCAGAGCTCCGGCAGCTGGCAGTAGACTTTCTGGAGCTGCCAGACCCCTTGGGGAAGCGTGGAAGAAGCCCTAGCAGGTCGTGTGAGGGATCTTCCCCATCTCGGGACCTCAGTTTCCCCACCTGTCAAATAGGACGGAGAGACCCCAACCCCACGTGGTCAAGGGAGATAGCGCGAGAGACAAGGGATGTCCTCTTCGCCTCATTCGGGAGAAGTGCTCGCATCGTACCGCAGCAGCGACCCGGGGGAGCAGAAGAGTCGCGGACCCGCACCCCCGGCCGGTCCGGTGCCTGACCTGGAGCATCTGCTACGCCCGGAGGAGGGCGAGGTGGGTCCTGCTGAAGGCGGTGAGCGCCACCAGCCGGAGCACGTCAGCGCAGGGACTCACGGCTCCGGGTCTGGTCCCAGCTCCGGCTCCGGCTCTGGCTTCAACACAACCCTAGTCCCCTTGCTTCAGCACCGACCACTAGCCATCCTGCTAGGCGGCCTCCGCAGCCTCTTCCGGGCCCCTCACGTGATCCAGGCACCCAAGCCGGAGGCCAAGGTCACATGCTCCTGTACTCTGCTGCTCCTCCTCTTGTCTCCCTGTGGTCGCCAGCTCGGCGCCGCAGCACCACCTGGCTGCTTACTGCTGCCACTGCAGGAGGACCGTGCTCTGTGTACTGGGAGAGGAAACTGAGGGGACATTGGTCTTGCTTGGGGCATGGGCAGAGTCGAGTGGAGGAACCTTGTCTCTTGAATATTGGGCTTATTTATATTGCTAATTTTAAACTTGCTACATTTTATTCAACGTGTATCAATGAGCGTGTATTGCTTTTATAATCAAGAAATATACATCTTTAAAAAAATCTTCTAGCCATATTTTTAGAAGCATGCAAGGTCAGACAATTAACTTTGCAAACTCGTCCTGGAAAAACTGCTACGTACCGCATAATCACTACAGCCACATTTGAAGGCCTCCCCTTGGGAAGCTGTGCACCTAGACCAGCGCCTAGTCCACCCTTCAGAGCACTTCTTCTAGGATGAGTTTGTAAACTTAATTGTCTGGCGGCGCATATTTGAAATGTTTAAGTAACATTTTAAAGTTGATACCAACATTTCAGTAGGTTTGAGGTGTATGTATTATCTAGGCTTCTCCTTTTCCCTTCTCTCTGCAGGGTTTTCCTTTTAAAATTACATAACAAACAATCTTCAAGTCAAAAACTGTGCCAAGAGACACGGAAGATTATTGTTTAATGATAAAGGGGTCAATTCATCAAGAGAACATACAATTGTAGATATATATGCACCACCACTGGAGTACCTAAATACTACATATGCGCAACAAATATTCATGAACATGAAGGGAGAAATAGATAGCAATGCAATAATAGAGGACATCAATACCCCACTTTAAACAATGAGGAAAACAACCAGACAGAAAATTCATAAGGAAATAATTGCAGTTGAATTGTACTTTAAACCAAATGGACCTAGCAGGTGTATACAGAACTTTCCATCCAACAGCAGCAGGATACACACTTTTCTCTAACATACCTGGAACATTCTCAAAGGTAGATCAGGTTAGGTCATGAAATAAGTCTTAAATGTAAGGAGTTTGAAATAATGTTAGTATTGTTTCCGATCACAATGGTATAAAACTAGAATTGATAACAGGAAGAATCTTGCAAAGTTCACAAATTTGTGGAAAATTAAACAACATGCTTCTAAACAATTAATAGATAAAAGAAAAAAATCAAAAGGAAAATTGTAAAATGCCTTCAGACAAATGATTATGGAAACACAACATACTAAAACCTAGGGGATGTATCAGAACTAGTTTTAAAGGAGCAGTTTATGGCAATGAATACCTGCATTAAAAAAGAAGAAAAACTCCAAGTAAATGGTTCAGTACCACACTTCAAGGAACACAAAAAAGAAGAATAAACTAAACTCTAAGTTACCAGAAGAAGGGAAATAATAAAGCTCAGAATAGAAATAAATTAAATAGACAACAGAAAAGCCATAGATAAAAATAAAAGTTGGAGTTTTGGGGGTTTTTTTTGAAAAAAATGAACAAAATTGACAAACCCTTACCTGGATTGAGAAAAAAAGAGCACGCAAATAAATAAAAAGTGAAAGTGAACATGTTACAACAGATACCTCAGAAATGAAAGGGATCATAGGGACGCTGATGAACAATTATGTGCCAACAAATTGAACAGCCCAGAGGAGATGGATAAATTCTTTGGAAAAAAATACAACCTACCAAAATTGAAGGAGGTAGAAATTAGAAGCCTGAATAGATCAATAATAAAGAGACTGAAGAAGTAACCAAAAACCTCCCAACATAGAAAATCCTAGGACTAGATGGTTTCACAGCTTCTTTCAATTCTACTAAATATTAAAAGAAGGATTAATATCCATACTACTTTCTTTTTTTTGAGACAGAGTCTCACTATGTTATCCTCAGTAGAATGCTGTGGCATCATAGTTCAGAGCAACCACAAACTCTTAGGCTTAAGTGATTCTCTTGCCTCAGCCTC
>CAUYON010071227.1:0-29903 GCA_963573935.1 Arctocebus calabarensis
TTGCAGCCGTCATTGTTGTTTGGCGGGCCTGGGCTGGATTCGAACCCGCCAGCTCAGGTGTATGTGGCTGGTGCCTTAGCCCTTTGAGCCACAGGCGCCGAGCCAACGCAACTATTTTTCAGTTGTAGTTGTCGTTTAGTAGGCCCAGGCTGGATTCGAACCAGCCAGCTCCGGTATATGTGGCTGGCACCCTAGCTGCTGAGATACAGGCGCCGAGCCAGGTATGGTTTTAAAGAAGTTTAATGGTAAGTGACAAACTACCAAGGGTTAGAACAGGGACTGGACTCCAGAACCCATGCCCTCAACCACCAATTCCATTGGTAACCTCAACCTCTGAGGTACCAGACAGGAGTAAGCTGGGAAAGGTACTCACCCTGAAGGGGGGTTATTTCAGCAGAGGAAGCATGACAGCAAAGCACTGTAGGGGTGGGGGCAGTAAGTAATGTCCTTGGGTTGGGGCATCCAGTGGGTTTGAAGTGTGGAGGCTGGAGATGAGATGGGCACCACCTATGAGAGGCCTTGGATGTGCAGGGAGGTGGACTTGCTCTAAAGATGGGAACTTGTAGTAGGGTGGGTGACGTCTACGGGAGGCCACTGTGTGCTGGGCTTGGGACAGGTCAAGCAGAGTCCAGGGGACAGTATGATGTCAGACATCTCTGCTGCCCCTGTTACCCCGTTCCCCCTGGCAGGCACTCCCCTTCCCCTGCTCAATGCTACGGCCGCCTGCCCTCAGCCCTCCAGGTTACTTCAGTGCCTGGGCAGTGGCAGTTCCATGCCCTGCTACTTGGGACTTGTTTGAGCCCAACCAGTTCTTGGGACCTCCTCACCTGCATGACTGGTTGGGCATAAGTTGGGGTCCTTACAGGGATGACCACAAGACCCTCTTTTTCCAGGGATACTAGTATCCCCCACACCCACAGCATTCTCACCTGCCACAAGGCCTGGCACCACTTACCTGGAGAGGGCTTGGCAGGTGTGGCCTTTCCTGACCTGCCCTCAGGGGAAGGGCTGGGTTGGGGCAAAGGGGTGACCCTGCCTCAGGTTCCTGCTCCAAAGCTGGCTGGCAGGAAGGGCCTGACTACGGCAAAGGCTTGAGAGGAGAATGAAGAGCTGGAGCATCACAGCCACATCTTCTGGGCGCCGGACTCCTTCAAATGCAGCAAGCACTACCACCTTGTTCTTTTCTCCCACCCTTTTCTGTCTTTTTTTTTTTTTTGAGACAGTGTCTTATGTTGCCCTCGGTAGGGTGCGGTGGTGTCACAGCTCACAGCAACCTCAAACTTTTGAACTTACGCAATTCTCTTGCCTCAGCTTCCCAAGTAGTAGGCACCCAGCACAACACCCGGCTATTTTTTTTTTTTTTTTTTTTTGGTTGGAGTTATTGTTTTAGCAAGCCAGGGTTGGGCTTGAACCCGCCAGCCTTGGTGTATGTGGCTGGCTGAGCTAGGGGCACCAAGCCACACCCTGTTCTGTCTTCTGACCCTGGCTCTTGCAGGGGCTCCCGTACCCCTACATACCACAGTCTCATGTCATGGGGGTCCAGGTCAGAGCTGGCCTGAGGCCTTCCAAGGAGAAAAAATGAGACCTAGAAAGGTTGGACAGGCAGCTACCCCCACTCCTGCCTAGTAGTATGTTTTAGAGACTCCTTCATGCCTCCTCCAGAGCTCATTAAGGTTGCCTTGATTGCCCGAGCCCTGAACCTGGACCTGCTGAAAATTTGCAGGACTGGACAGGCTAAGGGTGTGATTCTAGGGACAGAAAGCAGGAGTATGCAGAGTTTGAGGGATCCACCCCTGTTCAGGGAAGGCTGCTGACCCAGATGATGGCCATGGGGTAGGGGTAGGGGAAGGTTCCTGCTAAAATACCAAAAGCCTAAGTCAGTAGAGCCCAGGGTGGGCAGAGCCCTGGACAGGAGGATGTGAAACACAGACAAGGAGGGGTGGAAAGTCTGGAGAAGCAGCCCCTGGTTAGACCAGGGCCAGGAATGCCAGGCTCAGCAATTGAGCATTTACTGGAGAGAGGGAGGGGGACATGATCAAATTTGGATTTCAGGTGCTCAGAAGAGCTGCAGCTACCTGGAAAGACCCACATTTTGGGTGACAGATGATCAGCTTGACTGGGGGCAGGAGATGGAAATACGTTGTTGAAGACACTTTTGAAGGCAGATGGGTCTATGGGGCAGACAGGGGTCAGGTGTCACATGTCAGCTTGGGCTGGCTGGTTAGCAGCCATGAGTGGTCCTGGTCTAGGACAGTATCTGGATTTTAGCATCTGCAAAGTATAGCGAAGTTGAGGTAATGGATGAAGCATCCCCTCTGGGGCCTCCCATTTCCTCATCTGTAATGGGAGAGGTTTAGAAGAAGTGGAGCAGGAACCCAGGCGTCCTCCGCTGTTTCAGGATCTGTGCATTTTGGTCTCCTTGCTGGTTGCTGGGGAGGCTGCCAGCAGCAGAAAGGGAGAGGTCAACAAACATAACTAACTGACAAAAAGTCATGGAGGTGTGGTCCTGTGCCTTGGTGGCTTCAGTCCTCTGAGTTGCCTGGGCTTTGGATCTGTGCCAAAATACACAAAGAAAGTCTCCAAACACAGGGTGGACAGCTGTTCTGCCCCAGGTCTGCTGGGGCCAGGCTTCCTTCCCTGGGGCCCATTCAAATCTGGCCCTGGGGTCTGAGCCCACAGGCTGCAAAAATTAGCAAAGATAGTTCTGGAGCTTCTTGAGTATGAGGTTCATGGCCCCTGGGGAGCAGCCTCAAGCCTGCTGGGTGCTGACCATGATGTGTCCCTGTCTCTTCATCTTTTTCTGCTCTAGACCTGCCCCACCTTTGTGACTCTGGGAAAGAAAATTGCCTTTGGGCTCAACTGGTTACAATCTCCAGATGGGGCCAGCAAAGGGAGGGAGGGATAGAAGGAAGAGCTCAGATACAGGTCACCACCCACCCCTCCTGCCCTGGGAGGGACTCAGAAGTTAGGAAGATTGGGGCTAGCCTAGGACCTACTTAGCTGTGTCCCTGAGCAAAGAGACCTGCAGGGTCCAGGAGGGAGGACTGGGACATAGGGGCAAAGTATGGATGGGTGTTCCATATCGTCCCCTGGTCCTGAGGCCTTGGACCCAGGTCAGGGACCTGCATGTACCTTAAATGAAGGTTGCAACAGCAGCAGGGATCAGAGCCCACTCCTCCAGGCCCAGAGCTCATGCTTAGAAAACTAGTCTCTGGCCCACAAATTCCACCCAGGGCAGAGTGACCCTGTCCTCTTTGCTTCACACCCTGCCCCCAACATTGGACTAGGTCACTTGTAGGCTGCTTGCTGGGCCCAGGGTGTCTAGGCCCCCCCACATCCCTGCGGTCTGCCGGGAGGAAGCGGCCCCCCTCCCCCACCGTGACTCTGCGCTTCCTGCCCCAGCCTGAGGCGGGAGGAGACATTTCCCGTCCACACCAAAGTTTCCCTGGCGGCACCCAGACTTGGGTTCAGCCGCTACCCCTCTTGCCCATGGAACCTGCTCTGGGGCCTGGGGTCCAGGTAACCAGTAAGGGTGGGTGGAGATTTCCATGGCAAGGCAAAGCATCCTGCCACCTGTACATGTGGGGTGTGTGCAAAGTGTGCTCTTCTGGGGCTGCCTGTCCAGTGGTGCACATGTGTCCTGAGATCCACAGTCAAGGAAGCTTTCCTGGAGGTGGTGGCTGTTGAGCTGGGTGGAGGTAGCAGACGAGGACCCAGCCCAAGACTTGGGGTAGGGAGCAGCTACTGTGAGGGAGACCTCCTCCAGCTCTAGCACCAGTATGGGCCACAGCAGTACCCCACTTAAGCCCCTCCCCTGACAGTGTCTGGCCTGCCTGGGTCACAGGGTTAAGGAGGTGAGAGCAGAGACTAGATGCTAAGAGAAGCAGGGATGGCCAGATGTACTACAGTCCTTTAATGTCGACCTTCCAACTTCTCGTCCTCCCTCCCCCACTGCCCTGCCTTTACCCTGTCCGTGCCCCATGCCCATCTGCATTCGCTTTCCACCTCTGTCTACACTCCCTCGTCCTTTTCCTGTTTGCTGTACCCCTTTCGTCCTCTCTCATTCCCCTGAACTCCTTTGCCTGCAGAAGGACCTGGGCTACCTGCAGCAGTGGCTGAAGGCCTTTGTAGGTGCCTTCGAGAAGACCATCTCACTGTCCTCCCTGGAGCCACGAAGGTGAGGCTGGAGCTGCACAGAAGGCAAGGGCAGGGCAGGGAGATTGAAGGGTCCTTGGTACCCAGTGACTCCTGTCCCTATAGGCCAGAGGAGGCAGCTGCAGAGGTGCCGGTGCTGCCACTAGACTCCCTGCATGTCCTGGCTGAGCAGCTGGACAAGGCAGACCTTGAGCAGGCCCTGCTGCTGCTCAAGCTCTTCATCATTCTCTGCAGGTAATCCCTGTTGTCCATTCCATGGACAGGGCCTGCAGCTATGGGCCAGAGAGAGTAGGGGGCGTGACTAATTTTTGTGACCTCGTCATCATTAACTCTCCCAGGAACCTGGAGAATGTAGAGGCAGGCCGAGGCCAGGTGCTAGTGCCCCAGGTGCTGGCACTGCTGACTGCGTTGGTGGCAGAGGTGAGGTGGCCTTGGGGGATGGGTGTGGAGAGGCAGGCAAGGGTCACGACTTCTGGAGTCATAACCCCCACCCTCTCTCTCCATGCCTATAGCTGAAAGAACCCCCACCCCCTGAGGAGGGCTGTGGGACCCAGCTGGAGAATGTGGCCCTACATGCTCTACTCCTCTGTGAGGGCCTCTTTGACCCCTACCAGACTTGGCGGCGCCAGCATAGTGGGTGAGACCCTGAGGAGGCTGGGGAGAAGATGGGGGCTTGGATTATAGCAAAGGTATGGTGGGGAGTGAGGATGGGTAAGAGCTGGGCTCATTTGCCTGGCCTCATCCCTCAGGGAAGTCATCAGCTCCAAGGAGAAGAGCAAATACAAGTTCCCTCCTGCTGCTTTTCCCTGTGAATTCAGCGCCTTCTTCGGAGGTCAGGCCCCGCCCCTGCCCCACCTGGCCCCACCCCCAAATCTAGGCCCCCCCCCCTTCCGTCAGTTTCCTGATCCCATACATAGCTTAGTGGTGGCTGAGACAGCCGTTAAGTGTTCGAGGGGGCCTTCAAAGGCTAAGTAGGAGTTTAGAGACAGAAGTGAAAAGTAAGCCTGGATAAAATGAGTAATTTCTTTCCTAGTTTGGAGTGAGGGCCTCCCTTCAGATGAGGTAGGGTTGACCTCCCATCCTCCAGGCTTCACCTCTCCTGGAGACACTGGCTACCTTCTGTAGATGTTTCCACCTGCTCCCTTACTTCCATAGGAGCTGGTACCCAGGACACCTCTGTTCTTGCTGATAGCCTTGCTCTCCTGAGTTATTTCTCTCCTCTCACTGGCCAGGAACATAGATGGGCTCAGGGTGGGATGTGGCCTAGACAGGGGCAGGCAGTGCTGTGAGATCGTGGCCTCTTGAGATATGAAATGCCTCCGTGATGTCTTGGGAAGCCACAAGCCTGAGTCTGGAGTGAGGGCAGCAGCTCCAGGAGGGAAGGCACCCCCAGAAGCTCTCTGCCTTCCATTTACCTTATACGGGGTCCCCAAGGGGCAGGACTTTGTTCCTCCCCATTGTTAATGCCTCAGTGGTGGCCTGATACCCTCAAAACCAAATCCTGCTCTTCCCACCGCTCTCTTCAGCCCCACTTGCTCTCTGTTCCCCAGTCATGGTGCCTGTCCTCTCATCCCCAGAGTGCTGCGGGTCACCCCCTGCCAAGGTCTTTGTCCATGCTGTGTCCTTTCCCTTCCTAGGCCAACTGCAGGTTCTCAGGTATCACCTCAAAAGCCCCATCCCTGGGGAGGGATGCCAATCCCACCCCTCCCCCACCCATGTGACCCTGGGCAGGTCCCTTCTACCCTCTGGGTTTCAGTCCATGGCCTGACTGGAGGCCTTTGCTGGAGCAAAGCCAGGTGGGACTCCCACATATGAGACTATTGAAGCTCCTAGAAGTCACCAGTAAGGGCCAGAGGGGATGGTGGAATCGGTAAAATAGATACAGCAGGTCCTCAGAACGGGACACACAAAGCTCTAACTGTCACAGCAGGAGAGGGAGCAGGAGATTTGCAGCTGAGGAACTAAACCCCAAGTTCAAGACCAGCCTGAGCCAGAGCAAGACCCCATCTCTAAAAATAGCCAGGCATTGTGGCAGATGCCTGTAGTCTTAACTACTTGGGAGGCTGAGGCAGGAGACTCCCTTGAACCCAAGAGTTTGAGGTTGCTGTGAGCTATGACTGTATGGCACCCTACTGAGGGTGACAAAGTGAGACTGTGTCTCAAAAAAAAAAAGAAAAAAGAGAGAAACTAGGGCGGCGCCTGTGGCTCATCGAGTAGGGCATCGACCCCATATACCGAAGGTGGTGGTATAGCCTCGGCCGAACTGCAAAACAGAAAACTAGCCGGGCATTGTGGTGGGCGCCTGTAGTCCCACCTACTCGGGAGGCTGAGGCAAGAGAATCGCCTAAACCCAGGAGTTGGAGATTGCTGTGAGCTGTGTGACGCCACAGCACTCTACTGAGGGCGATAAAGTAAGACACTGTCTCTACAAAAAAAAAAAAAAAGAGAAACTAAACCCTGGTCACCATGGGGAAGCAAAGGGGGATGTACTCACCCTGAGGCCTCCATTTTGGGGATTACAGATCTTGGGAACCAGTTGGGTTCTAAGAGAAGGTCCATGTTACCCTCAAAACCACTAGAGAAGAGTTGTGTCCTTTTCAGACCCCCTAGAATACAGCCATGACTTTTTGGATTCCCCCAGGCAGAGCTAGGTCTTCTCCCCTAGATTGGGTCTTTTACTTGGCCCAGCTCCCTTTCCCCTCCACCCCAGGGTACTCACCTCTTGTGCAGTCCCCTGGGTCCACAGCCCTACCACCTTGGTGACATTGTCCTGCCCTGCCTACCACCCCCTACCCAGAGAGCCTGCAGGATGCAGATCGTTTGCCTCCCATGCTGCTGTTGCATCTCATCCATCTCTTTGGTGCAGTCCTTGCAGGAGGAAAGGTAGGCTGGGCGTTGAGCCTGTGGACCAGAGGGTGGCTGTCTCGGGGTCTCTCTACTGGATAAGCCCCTTGCCTGCTTGTCTCTACTCACACCTGCAGGAGAATGGGCAGATGGTTGTGAGCAGTGGCTCTGTGCAGGGCCTGCTGGGTGTGGTGCGGGCCTGGGGCCATGAGTCAGCCCAGGACCCCTGCCTGGTACCACTGGCGCTGGAGGCACTAGTGGGCACAGTACATGTCCTGCACGCCAGCCGCACACCCCACCGGGGCCCAGAGCTCCGTGCCTTGCTTGAGGGCTACTTCCACGTCCTTAATGCTGACTGGCCAGCTGATCTGAGCTCAGGCTCTGAAGAGGCCCTCGTCACCCTGCGGGTCAGCATGCTTGGTGAGAATGAGCTCCCAGTCTCTTGGGCAGAGGGTACCACAGGGGAAGACCCAAGTAATGATGGAAAAGCTGGACCGGACAGCATGGGAAAGAAGATCTTTAAGGCTGTCTGGAGGGGACTGGGCAGGGCCTGACTTTGGCCCTTCCACAGATGCCATCCCCATGATGCTGGCATGTGAGGACCGGCCAGTGCTACAAGCCACCTTCCTCAGCAACAATTGCTTTGAACACCTCACTCGCCTCATTCAGAACAGCAAGGTGGGTGGGACCCAGGCTGGGGGTGGAGGGGCTAGAACTCAGACCCTGGGGGAGCCATGTGTAGATGCTGAGCTACTGCTGAGCAAAATAGACTGGGACTGGCAGGGGCGTTTACAGCTGGTGGGATGGACTGCACTTCACTGGGAGGGCTATAGGGATGGCTCTGCATCCCACAGGAGGGGGGTTGGTATGGAGGCATAGGAACTTCCCTTGGCCCCAAGTACAGGGGCTGGAGGAGGGCTCAACCGCTTTGGATGCAGTGCTCACTCCAGCCCACTCATCCACCCCAACTGCCCGTCTGAGCAGGGTTTGGGTAGCTCAGTGCCCTTACTCTTCCCTAGTGCCTGGTGGCCTAGTGGGGGCACTCTTCCCTCTGGGGCAAAAGCCTGGCAGCTGCCCCTGGTCCTGCTCTAACCCTGCCCTCTCCCGTCTTCCTCCCCTCTCTTCTTTGCCTCCTCTACCCTGTGCCCTCCCCCTTCCCCACAGCTGTACCTGCAGGCCCGGGCACCCCCTGAGGGGGACAGTGACCTGGCTACCCGGTTACTGACTGAGCCCGATGTCCAGAAGGTATCACCCTGGGGTGACCAGCTCAGGCACCCACACTCTGGGACTCCCACTTGGAGTCTTTTCTGCACTACAGCAGATGTCTACAAGGCCTGGTGTGGCCTAGCCATGGATGTGGTTCCCCCATGCTGTCTCATCCACTTTTCAAGTCCCCATCCTAAGGAGTGGGGCAGGAGGTGGTCTGTGCCCTGCCTGGTGTCAGTATTGGGAGCTGGGGTTTGGCTGTTTCAAACTGGGAAGAACCTTCGAAACTCTTAGCCACCCATCTCCATTTCTCAAAAGGGAAAATAGAAGCTCAGATAGTAAGGGATTTGGCTGTAGTCACAGGGGAGGGGTCTCCCACATAGGGCCACTTATATCCTGTGCCTACCCAAAGCAGGTTGCTGGGCATCCCCAGCCCTTCATGATGTACTCCCTGCCTCACCTTGCAGAGGGCTGGAGGAGGCTGCAGGGTATCAGCTGGGTGCACACTTTTTGATGGCTCAATACCCAGGCCCCAACTTCCAGAGCCCCTACCCTGGCTTATGTTCACGAGCAGTCCAGTCCCATGTATCCTCTGCACATAGTCATTTTCCAAGAGTATGCATGTACATTCATTTACAGAGCAGCCAGGCAAGGTGACTCCCCTTCCTTTTTACAGATGATGAAACTGAGGCCTGGAAGGGGTGAGAAAGTTGTCTGAGGTCACTTGGGGAGTCAGGCAGAGCTGAGACCAAAGGCCTCATCAAGCCAGAATATGGCCTAGTACCTGCTAACAAACTCCTTAAGCCCTCAGCTCCTCGGGGTAGGGCAGGAGGTGTGAATAGCATGCCTGTGGCTGTCAGATTCAGCCAGGCTGAGCCTCGGTGTCCCCACCGGGATCTGGGACAGGGAGCAGGGTAGGACTTAAAGGTCTCGAAGGTTCTTCTGGTTCTAACATTCTGTGATTGATTGCCACCCCACCCCACTGTCAATCTCTATGGGTGATGGGGCACATGCTGGCCTGCCTACACGTGTGTCTAGCTTGGGTGGGGATGGGTGGGAGCTGGAACCCTAAGTCCATCAGAGGTGGGAGTTGGGGCGGGGTGCAGTGAGAGTGTCCACTGTTGATCTGTCTCAGGGACACCCTTTCCAAGCCCCTTTGTCAGAGTAGGTCTTGCCAAGCCACGCTGAAAGGGCCTTAGTTTCAGAGTCACAGCAGTTGGGGCAAGGAATAGAGGACTTGGAACCCTGACGGGGTAGCTAGTCTAGCACATGTCATGTGCCTTGGGATGCCTGGCTTGTACATCTTTTACTGCAGGGTGCTGCCAGCTGTGGTACCCAGGCACCTGGCTCTCCTGACTGCCCCTCCCTACCCCAAGGTTCTGGACCAAGACACAGATGCCATTGCAGTCCATGTGGTCAGAGTGCTGACCTGCATCATGAGTGGCTCCCCGTCAGCCAAGGTGAGAATGCTACGCACCCCCCTGCAGCTGTGCAGCTATGGGATGGAGTTAAATTGACCACATGTCCCCAGACTAGGCCTGGTTGGTGGCTATAAGAATTTTGTTCCCTGGAGCAAAGCAAGTGAACTGAGGAGGTGACTGTCCTACCTACTGGGTTTCCCTACCCCTGCTAGCTCTGTGTCCCAGAGGCATAGCCCCTCCCGGGTTCCATGGGTACTGGCTCGCTCCGGGGCCCCTGCATGTGCTCATTTCTCCCACACGATGCTTTACACAGGAGGTATTTAAAGAACGCATCGGCTACCCTCACCTCCAAGAGGTTCTGCAGAGCCACGGTCCTCCTACCCATCGGCTGTTGCAAGAGCTGCTTAACATGGTGAGGGCAGGAGCTTGGGGCCGGGGTCCCAAACATAGCCAAGACTGAATCAGGTTTACCTCAGAGGGTGAACTCTCTACCCTGGGGATTGTGTTGAGTGTGGCCAGTACAGAGTGTGACCTATGGCCTGGCCGTGTATGTCAGTGCCACTAGGGTGAGGATTGTGGACTATATGGTGCCCTAGAGGCAACTAAATGTCAGCAAGTCCCAGGGTCATCCTACAACATGCAGTTAGGGTTAGGTCAACCCATAATGACAACTGAGGCTCAGGGGTTAACAGGGCTGAAGGACTGGGCTGGGCATGGTGGCGCATGCCTGTAATCCTAGCACTCTGGGAGGCTGAGGTGGGCGGACTGCCTGAGCACAGGAGTAAGTGAAACCCTGTCTTTACTAAAAAGCAAAAAAACTAGCCAGGCATTGTGGTGAGTGCCAACAGTCCTAGCTACTCAGGAGGCTAAGGCAAGAGAACCTCTTAAGCCCAAGAGTTTGAGGTTGCTATGAGCTGTGATGCCACAGCACTCTACTGAGGGTAAGAGAGTCAGACTCTGTCTTTAAAAAAAAAAAAAAAAAAATTAAGGCCAGGCGTGGTGGCTCACACCTGTAATCCTAGCACTCTGGGAGACCGAGGCAGGTGGTTGCCTGAGCTCATAGGTTTGAGACCAGCCTGAGCAAGAGCGAGACCCCATCTGTAAAATAGCCATTGTGGCAAGTATCTGTAGTTCCAGCTACTCAGGAGGCTCAGGCAAGAGAATCACTTGAGCCCAAGAGTTTGAGGTTGTTGTGAGTTGTGATACTACAGCACCAAGGGTGACAAAGTGAAACTCTATCTCAAAACAAAACAAAACAAAATTTAAAAATAGTGCCAAAGGACTGTTAGTAGTAGTGACAGTCAGCAGTACCCTCTGACTTTCCCAAGCCTCACACACACCCTGTGGGCAGGATGGGGTAGTACATGTTGCTCTCCCTTGCTGTAGGCAAGTAAATGGGGACAAGAAGTTCCCTGTTGTCAGGGTGCTACAGTTGACTGGGACTATCATTCTTTCCAACCACAGGCTGTGGAGGGTGACCACAGTACATGCCCACCTCCACCAATCCACAATGAGCAGCCGGTGCTGGTGCTGATGCAGTGGCTGCCAGCTTTGCCCACCACCGAGTTGCAGCTCTTCCTAGCACAACGCCTCCGGTGGCTTTGTGATAGCTGCCCAGCCAGCCGTGCCACTTGTGTGCAAGCGGGCCTGGTGGACTGCCTGTTAGATACACTCAGCACGGGCATATCCCTGGGGGCCCGCTGCCAGGAGCAGCTGTTGGCATTGCTGCAAGCACTAGGCCGCCTGTCATTACGACCCTTGGAGCTGCGTCGCTTGCTGCGCCCTCCACCAGGACTGGACTCGGGGCCAGACAGAGCTGAGGCTAGGAAGGCACGACATGCAGGCGCTATCATCCGCACATTGTCAGGCATGGCCAGGCACCAGGGTCCCGCACGTGCCTTGTGCTACTTTGACCTCATGCCTAGCATGGCAGGCATCATGGTGCCCCCTGTGCAGCGGTGGCCAGGACCTGGCTTCACCTTCCATGCCTGGCTCTGTCTGCACCCTGTAGATGCAATGCCTGCCCCAGCTCCCACCCGGCCACTCCAGCGAAAGCAGCTTTACAGGTGGGTGACTGCCAGAGGCCAGGGACCTACTGCCAGGGTGAGCAGGAACAGGCAGACATAACTGGCTTGCCTGCCCCCAGCTTCTTCACCAGCAGTGGCTCAGGGTTTGAGGCCTTCTTCACGGCAGCTGGGACCCTGGTGGTGGCTGTGTGCACACGAAAGGAGTACTTGACCGTGAGCTTGCCTGAAGTGTCCTTTGCGGACTCTGCCTGGGTGAGCCCCGATCCTTCTCACGTGGCCCAGTGGAGGGGATGGACCAAGTCCCAAGTGTAGCCTGATGTTGTGGCTTCTGTCCTAGCACTGTGTGGCTGTCGCCCATGTGCGCCGGCCCTTCAGCCAGAACCTGGTCCATGTCTACAAAGATGGTCATCTGGTCAAGACAGCGCCCCTTCGCTGCCCCTCCCTCAGTGAGGTGTGCCAAGTAGGGTTTGGGGAAGCCACGGGTCGGGGGGGTTGAGGTATGGTGGGCAGGCTGGGACCTGGAGCCCCTGTGTCCCCTCCTTCTCCCAGGCCTCGGACTTTAGCCTCTGGGGTCTGTGCCTCAGAGGTTAGTTGGAGGAACTGGATGTAGGTGGAGTCCCAGGTTCTGCTGTTACCTGACTATTCCCCCAACCCTGGCCCCCACAGCCTTTCTCCTCCTGCTGTATCGGCTCTGCTGGGCACCGCACAACAACCACCACCACGGGGCTGCCCATGCCACCAGTCCCCGCTGCCCTGTCTCACACTCACCCCTCCCTCACCCGCTCCCAGTCAGTCCCGGCCTCCGCGGGCCTTGGCTGGGGATCTGGGCTGGCGGCCCCCGTTCAGGAGGGCAGCATCAGCTCCACCCTTGCAGGCACCCAGGACACTCAGTGGGGCAGCCCGACATCCCTGGAGGGTGAGCTCGGGGCTGTGGCCATCTTTCATGAAGCCCTGCAGGCAGCAGCTGTGCGGACCCTGTGCACCCTGGGTATGCAGCAACCAGCACCCTCAGAACCAGGGGCTAAGACTCATAAAGCACCCAGGCTAGAAACCAGGGGTTTGGGGCAGAGAAAGTGTCCCTAGAGTTCTTTTATCTGGTCAGGCAGGAAAGAGGCAGGCTCTGGATAGGGTTCGGCCAGAGGTCTGTGAGTCTGAGGCCCTCTGCCTTCCCCAGGGCCCAACGAAATGGCACCCTTCAGGCCTGAGAGTGAGCTGCACGAGCTCAGCCCCAAGCTGCTTCTTCATTACTCACCTCAGGTACTGGGGTACCAGAATTGGCTCAAATATGCTGCTCCCCCAGTTCCTACACTCTCTCTGCTCCCTGCTCCTCCACTTAACCTTGCTGTCTACTCGTTCCCCTTCCCCCAGGCCTGTAAAAACAACATCTGCCTGGACCTGTCCTCCAGTCATGGGCTGGATGGTCGCCTGACAGGCCACAGAGTGGAGACCTGGGATGTGAAGGTGTGTGGGCACATGTGGGCAGTGTGTGCGGGAGGCACGAACGTAGGGCCCACGTGTGTACGGAGCCAGCTGGGGAGCGGCACCCGGGAGGGTTTGGGGAGTCCACCCTAAGACAGCAAAACTCTCTTAGATCCAAGTTCCCAGGCAGGATGGTCTCTTGGGGTGGTGTGGGACAGAAAACTCGCTGGGAGGCACCTCCTCACTACCATCCCCCTGCACCCAGGATGTAGTGAACTGCGTGGGCGGCATGGGTGCCCTCCTGCCTCTGCTGGACCGAGTGGCAGCACAGCCCCAAGAGGCAGAGGCAGGTCCAGCTGAAACACATGACCTTGTGGGGCCTGAATTGACCTCTGGCCACAACACCCAGGGCCTACTTCTTCCCCTGGGCAAGTCTTCAGGTGAGTATCCCTGATGCCCGGTTCCCAGGGAATCTTTGCATGAGGGCAGGTTATAGTGCTTGAGGTCCTGTGGCCTCTGGCAGGCCCTTGACATACATCTCTCCCCTTCCTGGTGGCTGGCAGAGGAACGCCTGCAGAGGAATGCAGTGGCTGCCTTTCTGCTGATGTTGCGGAACTTCCTGCAGGGCCATACGGTGAACCAGGAGAGCCTGGTGCAGTGCCAGGGGCCCGCTATCATCGGGGCCCTCCTGCGAAAGGTAGGGCATGGTGGGGCAGATGCTGGGATTGAGGTGGGGATCCTGATGCTCTGTCAGTCAGGGAGAGCCTTTTGGGAGAGGTGGCACTTGCTTGGAGAGTTGAAAGGCTGGGCAGGGTTTAGCAAGAGGATCTGGAGAAAGAGCCAGCACAGGGTGGGGTCTACACTTTAGAGACAGCAGGGAGCCACGGAAGGGTTTGAGCAGGCAGAAGGCCATGTTTGTGTCCATAATGCCTGTGCAGGGAAGGGTGGAAGCTAAGAGGCTCAGACAGCAGACGGGCAGAACCTGTCATCTCACCCCTGCTCTTTCCCCAACCCCAGGTTCCCAACTGGGCCATGGACATGAACGTGCTCATGTCTGCCCAGCTGCTGATGGAGCAGGTGGCAGCTGAGGGCAGCAGGCCCCTCCTTTACCTGCTCTACCAACATTTGCTCTTCAATTTTCACCTCTGGACCCTCAGTGACTTCGCCGTGCGCCTCAGTAGGTGTGGGGACCAGGATAAGGGGCCAGCCTCAGGGCGGGTGTGGGCTGAGAAGCTGTAAGCCAGCTCTGGGCGATCGAGGGATATACATGATGGGAATCCAGCTCTGCCCTGGGTGGTGTAAGGCAAATATGACCCTGTCCTGGGAAATGACAGGGCCCTGTCCTTCCTGGAGGATCTAAAGGGCCCAGCTCAGCCTGGTGGCCTGAGCCTTCTGCTGATGCCACTCAGGCCACATCCAGTACGTGTCCAGCATAGTCCGTGAGCACAGACAGAAGCTGTGGAAGAAGTATGGGGTCCAGTTCATCCTTGATGCTCTGCGTACCCACTATAGGTGAGGCCAGTGGGCCCAGGTGGATGATGGGGGCTGACACAATGACCTCTGGCTTTGGGGACAGGGCTGTGTGCTCTCCTGACTTACTGTCCCCTCCATTCTCCCGGGCCTGGCTGGGTGTGCTTGCTGGACCTGCCAGCCCACAGCGGGAGCACCCCCTGGCTGCTGATGACCTGCGTACCATGCAGACTTCCCTCCTGGGCCTGGCCCAGGAGTTCCTGGTGCGGAGTTTCTCAGCTGATGACATCCAGGTCACACAGGTCGTGCTGAGCTTTCTGGCAGCCACTGGTGATGATGGCCTGGTAAGTTGGCTTGGTGAGGGTGAAGCTTGGGTGAAGGGTGTGTGAACCACTAGGGGACCCAGCCCAGGCTGAGACCCTGCATCTGTCTCTCCCAGAAGGTCTGGGGCAGGCAGTCAGATGTGTCCCTCACTTGCCTCACCCAGGTGGCAGGTGCGCTGGGCATGTTGTTGGCATTGCTGCAGGGCTCTCCAGCGCAGGAGTCCTTGGCTACCTTCCTGTTGGAGCCAGGGAACTTCGAAGTGCTGCTAGCACTGCTGGGGAGGCCCAGGTCACCACCTCTGCTACACGACCGAGTCTGCAAGGTACCTGCAGCCCACTTCCGACCCCGCTGTCCCCTGGGCCCCTGGCAGATGCAGCAGGCCTTGGGTCAGCAGATAAAGCTGCCTTCACAGTTCTCTTGAGTCACACAACTGCATGGTGACTTCCCCTCCTAAAGTAACTCCTTCCCCACAAAGACACCCCGCCAATGACCCCCACACAGATCCTGCGCAGACTACAGCAGAACGAGCGGTTACCTGAGCGGAGCCGTCAGCGGCTGCAGCTGCAGGAATGTGGTCTTCGGGGTCTGGTTGCCTGCCTGCCTGAGGGGACTGTTAACTTCCAGCTCTGCCAGGGCCTCTACAAGCTCTTCCTAGGGGCAGGTACAACATGGTTGGGGCCCAGAGGCAGGCCAGGTGGACTGGGTGATGTGTCAGAAAAATGGGGCAGGTGGGACGAATGGGGAAGGTGTTACACAGGGGCCAGGGCTGAGCATAGCCCCTTCTGCTGGGGCCAGTCCCTCAGGCTCTTCTGCCTGTCCTCCCAGACTACCTGAATCTCTCAGATCTGCTGGCTCTGGTACAGCTATCCCTTCAGGCTGACCTCAGTGTTCGCCTGGACATCTGTCGCCAGGTGAGTGGGAGAGAGGACAGCTTTGGGGGATGGAGTATAGCTTCTGCCCACTCGACTTCGTGCTGCCTGTCTGCTGAGGGGCCTCTGGAGGCTTCCCCTGCAAAGGCCCCAGGATCTGGGACGGGCAGTCAGACGTGCCCCTCACTTGCTGTGCCTTGGCCTGCAGCTCTTCCATCTCATCTATGGACAACCAGATATAGTGCGGCTGCTGGCCCAACAAGCAGGTTGGCAGGACGTCCTGACCCGGCTGTATGTCCTGGAGGCAGTCACAGCTGGCAGTCCCCCGCCCTTTGCCGTAGAACCACCCACCTCCCCAGAGCCAGCCCTGCCCAAGCCACCCACCGAATCACCTGCTGAGTCTTCTGATGTCTTCCTGCCCTCGGAGAACCGCTGCCTTTACCCTGATGCCTTTTACCATGTTGTCTTCCCATTCTGCATGCCCTTTGACTTGGGCCTGGAACGGGCCAGCGTGGGTTCAGGCAACACCACTGGTGGTGGCAGTAGCAGCGGGACACTCACTCCAGCCAGCCAGCCTGGCACACCTTCCCCACTGGATGGTCCACGACCCTTCCCTGCTGCCCATGGCCGCCACAGCTCCAGTCTCTCCAATGTACTGGAGGATGGCAGCCTCGTAGAGCCTACCGTTAGTGGGGATGATGCTTCCAACACCAGCAACCCTCAGGTGAGGTGGACCCGCCTTCTGCCGCTGTGTGGCACCCAAGGGGGGTTCCTCTGGTGCACAGTGCTGCCAGCACGGCCCCATCTGCCACCAGGGCTACAGCAGCCAGTCAGGCCCATTACTGCCCCATTATAGCTCTCACCTATAGTTTGTGTCCAGGGTGTCCTGGAACAGGGCAACCAGGTGAGTCATACTGAGCCAGGTGGGGGATGCCAGCCAGGCTTCAGAGCATCCTCGAGAGAGCCTATAGGACACAGACCTTACAGGCCCTAATAGCAGCATAGTGCCAGGGGTCCTGCCTTGTGCTTCTGGGTTTGGGATGAGCCTCTGCTGGTCCTGTGAGAACTGCCTCATCTCTTGAGGATTCTCCCTGGAATTCAGGTAGTGGCTGAATCCAGGGCTTTGGCACCAGGCTGGCTGTTAGCTGAATGCTCTGACTCCTACTAGTGGGTGGACAAGGGGGGCTGAGTGGAAATGGCTGGGGGTCAGTCTGATAACCTCCCTTCCCAGCCAACAACCCACATCACCCACCTGTGCCCACAGCAAACCTGTGAGGAGGAATTGTGCAATGTGCTCACCAACGTGCTGTTCTCAGTGACCTGGAGGGGTGTAGAAGGCAGTGATGAGGCTGCCTGGAGGGAGCGTGGCCAGGTCTTCTCAGTGCTTACCCAGCTGGGGGCCTCGGCCACCCTTGTGCGCCCACCAGACTGCATCAAGCGCAGGTGAAAGGGCAACTAAGGAGGACAAGGGGCCTAAGGGAGCCTGGGGACGAGGAAGACAATCAGGTAGACATGTGAGTCCCTTCCCATCCACAGCCTCCTGGAGATGATGCTGGAGTCAGCCCTGACCGACATCAAGGAAGCCCCCCTCGGGATTGTGGCCAGCCTCACCCAGCAGGTGCTTTGGTTGCTGCGCCTGCTGCAGGACTTCCTGTGTGCTGAGGGCCATGGCAACCAGGAGCTGTGGAGTGAAAAGGTGCGCTGCCTTACCTGGCCCCAGCCCAGACTTTACCTTGCTCCCTCCCCATGGATTACTGGCCTCGTCTGGTAACACCTATCTGAAACATGTTATTGATGGCAGCTCTTTGAAGGTGTGTGCAGCCTGCTTGATCGCCTGGGTGCGTGGCCACACCTGGCCAACGGCACGGCTGATCTCCGTGAGATGGCGCAGATCGGCCTGCGCCTAGTGCTTGGTTACATCCTGCTGGAAGACCCGCAGGTGAACACAGCATGGGTGTGGGGGTAGGGAGTGTGGCAGTTGCAGCCCCTCTGAGGGACTGGGTACCACTCATGCCCACTTCCGCCCACAGCTACATGCTCAGGCTTATGTGAAGCTGCACACGCTGCTGCAGACCACGCTGCCGCCCCGCCGAGAGGAGGCCTGCTATGTGCTCTCCAAGCTGGAGGCTGCGCTGGGGAGGGCGCTGAACACCTCTTCCGAGATGGCCACTGAGGATACTGGGCCACCACAAGTGTCTGCGACAGCTACAGAGCGCTGCTCATGGCTGGTGCCGCTGGTGCGCACACTACTGGACCGTGCCTATGAGCCACTGGGGCTGCAGTGGGGATTGCCTTCCCTGCCACCCACCAATGGCAGCCCCACCTTCTTCGAGGATTTCCAGGCTTTTTGTGCCACACTTGAATGGCGCCACTTCATCGACAAGCAGGTGCGCAGAGGCAAGGGTCCAGGAAGAGGCATGAGGACTGGGGCTCACTTCCAGCACTGATCTCCTTTCCTTGCCTAATCCTATAGGTGCAGCCCACCATGTCCCAGTTTGAAATGGACACTTATGCTAAGAGCCACGACCTCATGTCAGGCTTCTGGAATGCCTGCTATGACATGCTTATGAGCAGTGGGCAGCGGCGCCAGCGGGAGCGTGCCCGTAGTCGTCGGGCCTTCCAGGTGTGCTGCCCAGGATGGGGGATAGGGAGTGGCTCCATACATGTTCCCAGGCGATGGATGAGTAGCGGTAGGACAGGCTGCAGCCAGAGGTTCTGACCCATTCCCCCACTCCAGGAGCTGGTGCTGGAACCTGCACAGCGGCGGGCACGCCTGGAGGGGCTGCGCTACTCGGCAGTGCTGAAGCAACAGGCAGCACAGCAGGAGACCTCCCTGCTGCACTGGGGGGTGCTGTGGCGCCAGCTTTCCAGCCCCTGTGGGCCCTGGGCAATGAGGTGGGCTAGGCTTGGAGCTGAGTCACAGGGAGAGGCAGACCTGGTAGGGTGGGAGAGACTTGAAGCCCCAAAGTGCCTTTGGGGTGGGACCTGGGAGGGAAGGGGTCCTACAGACTTCTACCTACAGTGACCAGCTCTGGGGAACCTTCTGCAGAGAACCCTCCACCCCTCACTGGAAGCTGTCCAGTGCTGAGACATACTCCCGCATGCGTCTGAAGCTGGTGCCCAACCATCATTTTGACCCTCATCTGGAAGCTAGTGCCCTCCGGGACAATCTGGGTAAGAGAGTGTGCCGAGCTGGGTCCTAACTCATATTTCCAGTACTGCCTTCCTCTGGCTGAGTATGCTTGGTCCTTTGCAGGTGAGGTTCCCCTGACACTCACCGAAGAGGCCTCACTGCCTCTGGCAATGACGAAAGAGGCCAAAGTGAGTACCCCACCAGAGGAGCTGCAGGAAGACCAGCTGGGCGAGGATGAGCTGGCTGTGCTGGAGACTGCGTGAGTGGGGCCCCTTGTGATCTGGTGGGGCCAGTGGGAGTCTGCAATTGCACCTGCTATGGAGTTACCTCCCTGAGGCTGTCTTCTGCTGCTGCCCAGTTTAGGTCCCCTTAAGGGACTGACTGAAATCAGATGGGGGATGGTATTAGAGCCCCTACCAGGGTACTCAAGAGTGCTAGTAGGCACCCAGAGCAGGACTGAAAAAACACCAACCAGAGCAGGATGGGGGCCCCAGGGAGTAGGAAGGGGCCAGGTGAGGGGAAAGAGGACAGAGCTTGGTGTCTGAACAAGATATGTAGAAGCTCAGGTGGGTGGGGGGAGACAGGAACTGGGGCGTACTAGGCCCGGGCAGCTCCTTACTCTGTGGGAGGCACAAGCATATGTACCTCATGATGTGATGGCACTCAGGGAGTGTGGCCCTTGAACTTGTCAGAAAAGGGTCCTGGAACCTGAGACGGGTGTTGGTCTTTAGGATGAAGGCTGCAGAACTGGATGAACAGCATGAGAAGCTGGTGCTGTCAGCTGAGTGTCAGCTGGTGACAGTAGTGGCTGTGGTCCCAGGGCTGCTGGAGATCACCACACAGCATGTGTACTTCTACGATGGCAGCACCGAGCGTGTGGAAACTGAGGAGGGTGTGTCCTGTTGGAGTGGCTTGAGGAGATGGCAGGGAATGGCTGGGGTCTAGAGCTAGTGATCCTCAAACCCACTTTTCCTACAGGCATTGGCCATGACTTCCGGCGCCCACTGGCCCAGCTGCGTGAGGTTCACCTGCGGCGTTTCAACCTGCGCCGTTCAGCACTTGAGCTCTTTTTTATTGATCAGGCCAACTACTTCCTCAACTTCCCATGCAAGGTGGGCGGGACCCCAGCCTCATCTCCTTGCCAGGCCCCCAAGCCCCAACGTCGCCCCATCCCACAGCACACCCAGGTACGGAACAAGGCATATACGTGGCTCCTGCGCCTGCGGCCCCCTACTCAAGGCTACCTAAGCAGCCGCTCCCCCCAGGAGATGCTGCGTGCCTCAGGCCTTACCCAGGTGAGAGTTCTGGAGAGTGAGGTGGTGGGGGCGTGTGGGCAGCACCCTGAGGGAAGGGCAGTGCTAACAGCCCAGGTGGCTCACATCTTGTCTGTCTCTGCCCTCAGAAATGGGTACAGCGTGAGATATCCAATTTCGAGTACTTGATGCAACTCAACACCATTGCAGGGCGGACCTACAATGACCTGTCTCAGTACCCTGTGGTGAGGGCCCCTCTCTGCACACCTCCTCCTGCCCCTCTTATCTGTCAGTACTTGGTTCATCCAAGTGTGGGCACTTGCTAGTGGGCAAGCCAAAGCTTGGTCCAACGTAGTTGTGCCTCTGACTAAGGCCTCTGTCCATTGGACCCCAGCCCTACTCCCCTCCACTCCTGGCCTCTGTTCCCCAAAGAGAATCTTGTCCCAGGATTCTTTGTCCTGCTCCTCTGTGGCCCCTCCAAGTGATGCTCCCTCGACCTTGGGCGGGAGCTCTGTGCCCATCTTCCTGAGGGGCAGGGCAGGGTGGACAGGTAACTGCTATCAGTCCTCATGCGGTCCCTACCTGGGTGGGTGGCCAGTTTCCCTGGGTCCTGCAGGACTACGTATCCCCAACCCTGGACCTCAGCAACCCGGCTGTCTTCCGGGACCTGTCCAAGCCCATCGGTGTGGTGAACCCCAAGCATGCCCAGCTCGTGAGGGAGAAGTGAGAACGTGGGCAGGGCCGGACTTGGAGAGGTTGGGATGGGTGAGGGGAAGGCTTGTGCTGATTCCCCCTTACTGTGGTTCCAGGTATGAGAGCTTCGAGGACCCAGCGGGCACCATCAACAAGTTCCACTATGGCACCCACTACTCCAATGCAGCAGGCGTGATGCACTACCTCATCCGCGTGGAGCCCTTTACCTCCCTGCACGTCCAGCTGCAAAGCGGCCGGTGCAGCCCCGGGGCTGGGAGGCAAATAGGGGCAGATCCTAGGCCCGTCCCACTCCCTTGTTTTCTCTAGCTGCACCTTCTCCCCATTCACCTTGGCCCACATCCTCCCCCAGCTTTGACTGCTCTGACCGGCAGTTCCACTCAGTGGCCGCAGCCTGGCAGGCACGCCTGGAGAGCCCTGCCGACGTGAAGGAGCTTATCCCAGAGTTCTTCTACTTCCCCGACTTCCTGGAAAACCAGAATGGTAGGCCCGAGGCACCAGCACTGGGCACACAGATGGAGAACACAGGCTGGGGGTGACCAGGGAGCAGTAAGGATGGCACAGGGACACAGCTGACTCTATCCTCTGTGCCAGGCTTTGACCTGGGCTGCCTCCAGCTGACCAATGAGAAGGTGGGTGATGTGGTCCTACCTCCGTGGGCCAGCTCTCCTGAGGACTTCATCCAGCAGCACCGCCAGGCTCTGGTGAGGAGGTGACCACACACAGATGGGCAGGAAGCTGGGGGTGAGGACCGTGGTGGGGTCTAGCCCTGGCTGACTGCCCACTCCCCACTCCCAGGAATCGGAGTATGTGTCTGCCCACCTGCATGAATGGATTGACCTCATCTTTGGGTACAAGCAGCGGGGGCCAGCAGCTGAGGAGGCCCTCAATGTCTTCTATTACTGTACCTACGAAGGTGGGCAGTGTGCTGGACTCAAGTCAGGGCCAGGCACAAATCAGGAGGGGTGAATGCCGGGGGCACAGAAGGAGTCGTCACTGCTCTGGCTGTCTGTCTAGGAGCTGTTGACCTGGACCTTGTGACAGATGAGCGGGAACGGAAAGCTCTGGAAGGCATTATTAGCAACTTTGGGCAGACTCCCTGTCAGCTGCTGAAGGTAAGGCCAGCTTGGAGGACAGTGGTCAGGGATGCCTATGCCACGATACTGACTAGCCCCTTGCCCACAGGAGCCACATCCAACCCGACTCTCAGCTGAGGAAGCAGCCCACCGCCTTGCACGCCTGGACACAAACTCACCTAGCATCTTCCAGCATCTGGACCAGCTCAAGGCTTTCTTTGCTGAAGTGAGAAGACAGGGCCTCATTCACTCTGTCTTTCCCAACCTTTGGGGTACATAGGAATCTTAAATCAATCTCGCCGATTTAAAGTCATCTTGGAAAACACAGGGGACGTATAGGGGCAGGAGGGACCTCCACTTCTAGGGCCAATACAAGGTGCTGACTCACTTAACCACCTGAAAGCCTTAGAAAGATCATTGGGAAGGAGGGAATCTGGCCTTGGACCCCTTTCCTTACCATGCTGCCTGCATTTCTGAATGCTGCCACCAGGCCTTTTTAATATATCCTGCTCTTCTTGCCATTGGGCTAAGGGGACAAAGATTAATGGGGTAGGAGACCAAGCTTGATGCTCTGGAATGATCTTCTGTATCCATCCCAGCTTCTGACTCACTTTCTGAAATCCCTACTTAAGGTCCACTGATCTCTCATGCCTGTTTCTTGGAGGGCATCTGTGTCACTGATGCCTACTCTGTGACCCCTGAGGGTGGAGGGCAAAGGAAAGATAGTGCTCCAGGGGGCATTAAGTGTAGAGGGGGCCCTGGCTGGCACTCAGACACAGCCAGCCCTGCACTTATCCTGCAGGTCATCAGTGATGGTGTGCCCCTGGTATTAGTCTTGGTCCCCCACCGGCAGCCCCACTCCTTCATCACCCAGGGCTCCTCAGACCTGTTGGTAAGTGCACTGTGCAGGGCCACAAGTCAGCTCCATCCCCTCTCTGCCTCTATGTCAAACCCACACCACTTCCCTTTCCTGCCCACAGGTGACTGTGAGTTCCAATGGGCTGCTGGGCACCCATAGCTGGTTGCCTTATGACCGCAACATAAGCAACTACTTCAGCTTCAGCAAAGACCCCACCATGGACAATCCCAAGTATGACAAAGAGCTGTGGGTGGGGGTGGGCTATAAATACCCTGCACCCAATCAGAGTGCAAGCCGGCTATAGGGGGAAGGTTTGGCCGGGGTCCTTTTTTTTTTTGAGACAGAGTCTCAAGCTGTCACCCTGGATAGAGTGCCATGGCATCACAGCCCATAGCAACCTCTAATTCCTGGGGTCAAGCGAATCTCTTGTCTCCATCTCCCAAGTAGCTGGGACTACAGGTGCCCACCACAACCCCGGGCCATTTTTTTTTTTTTTTTTTTTTTTGGTTGTAGCCATCATTGTTATTTGGCAGGCCCAGGCTGGATTCGAACCTGCCAGTTCAGGTGTACATGGCTGGCACCTTAGCCCGTTGAGCCACAGGCGCCGAGCCTTTTTTTTTTTTTTTTTTTTTGAGACAGAGCCTCAAGCTGTCACCCTGGATAGAGTGCCGTGGCTTCACAGCTCCCAGCAACCTCCAATTCTTGGGCTCAAGCCAGTCTCCTGCCTCCGCCTCCCAAGTAGCTGGGACTACAGGCACCCGCCACCATGCCCGGCCATTTTTTGGTTGCAGCCAAAAAATTGTTGTTTGGCGGGCCCGGGCTGGATTCAAACCCGCCAGCTCAGGTGTACGTGGCTGGCGCCTTAGCCCATCGAGCCATAGGCGCTGAGCCTGGCCGAGGTCTTTGAAGGCCTGGGTCTCTTCTGTGTGTCCTGGCCTCACCTGCCATCCCCCTCACTGGTTCAGGATGCAGAGATTGCTCAGTGGCCCGTGGGTACCAGGCAGTGGTATTAGTGGACAAGCACTGGCAGTGGCCCCCGACGGAAAGTTGCTGTTCAGTGGTGGCCACTGGGACAGCAGCCTGCGAGTGACTGCACTACCCCGTGGCAAGCTATTGAACCAGCTCAGTCGCCACCTTGGTATGAGCAGGCTGGGAGTTGGGGAGAATAACGTGGGTGTAGCGTGGGGTTATGAGGCTCCCCAGGGAGGATATGACCACTCTGTTTTGCCTCTGTCTTCCCCTCCCCATACAGATGTAGTGACCTGCCTTGCACTGGACACCTGTGGCATCTACCTCATTTCAGGCTCCCGGGATACCACGTGCATGGTGTGGCGGCTCCTACAGCAGGTATGCCTGGTGGGCAGCTCTGTGTGTGTGGGGGGGGTCTCTTCTTTCCTTTCTCTCTCTCTCCTCCCTCTCCCCTCTCCTTTTCTCTCTTTCTCTCTCTCTTCTCTCTTTCTGCTCTCTCCTTCCCTCCCTCCTTTCCCTTCCCTCCCTCCCTTCCTTCCCTCCATTTCCTCCCTTCCTTCCTTCCTTTCTTCCCTTTTTCTTTCCGTTCTTTCCCTCTCTCTCTCTCTTTTCTTTCTTTACAGAGTCTTACTTTGTCACTCTTAGAGTGCCATGGCATCGTAACTCAGAGCAACTTCAAACTCTCGGACTCAAGGAATTCTCTTGCCTCAGCCTCCCAAGAGGCTGGGACTACATGCATCCGCCAAAACACCTGGCTAGTTTTTTTAGAGAGGTCTCGTTCTGGCTCAGGTTGGACTCAAACCTGTGAGGTCAGGCAATCCACCTGCCTTGGCCTCCTAGAGTGCTGGGATTATAGGCGTGAGCCATGGAGCCAGGCCCTAGACCTGCAGCCCATCTGCCCCTCAGTGACCTTCCTATCTTGCCCTGTCTTCCCCTTCCCTGTGTTCCCATAAATAAGTCTGGGGCTCCATGGCCCTCCAGCTCTGTGGCCTTGGACAAGGCCTTCTCATCTAGGGGACAGTCCTAAGGCAGCACTGTTTCCACACAGGGTGGTCTGTCAGTAGGGCTGGCACCAAAGCCTGTGCAGGTCCTATGTGGGCATGAGGCTGCAGTGAGCTGTGTGGCCATTAGCACTGAACTCGACATGGCTGTGTCTGGATCCGAGGTGCGTGTATGTGTGTACCCTAGGGAGCGTGAGTTTTCTGGGCACTACCCCTGGGGCCCAGAGACTGCTGCCCAGCACCTTAAGCTGCCTTCCTATAGGATGGAACTGTCATCATACACACTGTACGCCGTGGCCAATTTGTGGCAGCACTGCGGCCTCCGATTGCCACATTGCCTGGACCTGTGTCCCACCTGGCATTGGGGTCTGAAGGCCAGATTGTGGTACAGAGTTCGGCATGGGAACGTCCTGGGGCCCAGGTATGGTGAATTAGTACCCAGAAAAGACAGAGAGGGCTGCTGGGATCCTATTCTTGCTGACACTACCTGTTTCCTCCAGGTCATCTACTCCTTGTACCTGTACTCAGTGAATGGGAGATTGCGTGCTTCACTGCCCCTGACAGAGCAGCCTACAGCCCTGGCAGTGACAGAGGACTTTGTGTTACTGGGCACTGCCCAGTGTGCCCTGCACATCCTCCACCTGAACAAGTGAGCCCCATCATTTATGGGTTCATGGCCCCTCAAGTTGGTGGTCACTGGCAGAGGATGAAGGGGGGCTCCCTCTACAGATCCATACACTCTGAACATGTTTGAGGACACATTCTTCAAGGTGTGTTACCTGTCCCCTCATCTCTCTATGGGGAGATCTTGCCCTGGGCTTCCATTAGTCACACAGATGTGGGAGATCTCTTTTTATGTATCGGGGTTTCAATTTAATCAACCTTAAAATGAGGTCAAAGAGGGCATATGGGATAAGGAAGAGTCATCTATTTGCTGGATGCAAAGCCTCCTAGCCAGTTTGAGTTTGTATATTTCCCTCCCCCACTCTAGACTACTTCCAGCCACACCTCCCCTGCACATGAAGGTGCCTATCTGCAGTGTAGCCGTGACCAAAGAGCGCAGCCATGTGCTCGTGGGCCTGGAGGATGGCAAGCTTATCGTGGTGGGCGCAGGGCAGCCCTCTGAGGTGAGGATATGGGCAGGGGGAACAAATGGGGAACAGCACAGCAGTCCTGACTGACTGCATCACCCCCTCACACCAGGTGCGGAGCGGCCAGTTCACGCGGAAGCTGTGGCGGTCCTCCTCCCGGCGCATCTCCCAGGTGTCCTCTGGGGAGACAGAGTACAACCCTGGGGAGGCGCGCTGACAGCCTGGTCTGCCCCACTGCCCAGGTTCCATCGTGGGGGCACCAAGGGTGGGTAGGGCCCCACCCCAACCCCCTCGGGGGAATTGATGAACGGTGTCACTCCAGGAAACTCCGCCCCTTGCTGGCTGAGGGGCTGCTAGAGACCCAGTGCTGGCCTCTGCGGCCACAGCAGCATATTTTGCACAGTCTGGGACGGGCTTTCAAGTCCTGGTCCTAGCAGAGCACAATGGCCGCCTATGACCTTAATTCCTAAAGGTGGCCCAGGTTCTCCCATTCTCAGCAATAAAAATAGCATACTTTTGTAGCTGCTCAGTTTGAGTATGTATTCGCTCAGTGTTTAGGCCTGCTGAGGCCACTGTCCCAGGTTGCCGTCTCTGGCTTGGCTTACCTTGACCTAGTCCGTGACCCTGTCTGGGGCCACTCACCCCTTCTGGGTGGCCTCTGATGGCCTGAGCACCCTTGGGACTTGAGTTTCCTCTACTGTGCAGCCAGTGGATCTGGGATACTGTCCACCATATTGTCTCCTGGTTCATCATTTCTCCACTCCCTTAGTCCTTCATCGGGTCTTTTTTTTTTTTTGAGACAGAGCCTCAAGCTGTCACCCTGGATAGAGTGCTGTAGCATCACAGCTCACAGCAACCACCAATTCCTGGACTCAAGCGAGTCTCTTGCCTCTGCCTCCCAAGTAGCTGGGACTACAGGCGCCCGCCACAACGCCTGGCCATTTTTTGGCTGCAGCTGTCATTGTTGTTTGGCGGCCCGGGCTGGATTCAAACCCGCCAGCTCGGGTGCACGTGGCTGGCACCTTAGCCCGCTGAGCCACAGGCGCCGAGCCTCATCGGATCATTTTTGCACACCAATTTGTACACGCCCACCAACTAGGTTAGGTATCCTGTCAGTTCGTGTGCACATTTTCTGTGCAGTACAGGGTAACAGGGCTGGTGGCCGCACCCCTTCAGTTGAGCCCAGCCCCGCACTGTCAAGTCCCCTTCTTGTGCTGTCCTATGCCACTACTTGCTGTTCAGTTGTCCCAGCAGACTAGAACCCAGCTTCCCCAGGTACTGACTATATGTGGTTATTTTCCCCATGGTCCCCAATCCCACCCAGTTGAGTAGATCCATGTTGACACTCGTGGAGGGGTAGCTGCTACAAGTCAGGAGTTGGGGGTAGAACCACTTGTCTGTCCTCCACCTAGAGACTCGCAATCCTATAGATGTTGTGCCCAGTGCCACCATCTTTGTTAGGATGAGTGAGAGAAATCAGGGTAGTGTGGGCATGTGAGGTTGTTACACTGTGTGTGCGTATTTTGTGGGTCTGGAAATGGATAGAGAGGTGGAAAGAGGTTTCAATTCCACAGCTCAGGATGGGTCAGGCTGATGCTAGGCCTATTTGCTGCTGCTTAGCTGGTCACAGGCCTACCCACTGACCAGGATCCTAGAAGGGCCTGTCATGTAGTAGGTGACAAAGGTACCCACCCACCCCACATGTGGCAAGGGCTGCTGCTGCCACGTCCCAGACCCACTTGGCACTAGATTGCTTGCTGGCTTAGCCATGGCACATGGGCACATGATGTGGCACAGACCTGTTTGTTTGGGTATGAGCTGGTGGGTGTTGGGGAGTGAAATGGTGTTCCCCCAGGTCTCTCCTCCATTACTTTTCCAGGTAAGATCCCTTTTCAGCCTACTTTCAGCCTAGACCAGAGGTCTGTCTTCTCCAGACTCCAGGAAGTAGGTCCCGGCAGATTTAGCCTTACAGGATCCAAATAGGATGGAGTGGCCCTATTAAGTTTTAGGTCTTTTGAATTCCCAGATGAGATGGGACCAACCAGAGAACCTCTGGGCCCATGTGCCCTATATCCTTGCTGAATCCATCAAGGAACATCCTACAAAACCCCTTATCGGGAGAGTGCTAGACACTGACCTTCAAGAAGGAAATAGGAGCACAGTCATTACAGGAAGTCCTCCTGCACTGGGGCTTTTGGAGTTGGGTCTCCAGCTCATGCTAAGAAGCCGGGGGGTGGGGGTGGGGTGGACCTCCTACTGGCCAGTCTCCATCCTGGTTCTAGCTGAGATAGTGCCAAAAGGCATGACTCCCTGATTTTCTCCCACTATCCCTAGAGTCAGACCAGGTGATTGCCAAGGTCACTGAGATAGGGTAGCATCTGACTTCCCCTCCCCCATCCTGAACTGTACCTGACCCCTCCAGCTTTGATCAGCTCTGCCACCTGTACCCCATCTGACACAGGAGGAAACTGATCTAGCTCTGGAGTCAATCAGGATGGTGTGATCATGGAGAGGAAGACAGACTACCCCAAAGGACTCCTGATGTCAAACCTGAGGATTTTCCCCATATCCCTGCATACAGTCTTTTCTGGGCCAAGAGAAGGAAGGAGCCTTTTAGCTCCCCTGATTAGACACTGCTAATGACACTCCAACCATTTCAAGAGCACCACAAGCACAGCCATGCTTCAGAACTCTAGCTACAGCAAAGACATGTCTATGTGGGTTAGCATCCCTTGATCCAGATCTTGGGCACTGAGCAGGCTGGGAGGTCCCTCACTTAGAGATCACATACAAGTCCAGTCACAGGCTCTGGAGTCTCTGTCTCTTTGTGCCCTGTCTGCACTGGGTTGGGGGTGGAGGTCGGGGAAAAATTGGCTTCCAGGCAGGAAAGAATAGCACTGTTTTCATTTCAGTTAAGCTTTATTTTGCAAACATTAACAAGACCTGGCTTGGCACCTATGGCTCAAGCAGCTAACGCGCCAGCTACATACACCTGAACTGGCAGCTTCCAATCCAGCCCAGGCTCATCAAACATCAATGACAGTTGCGGCCAAAAAATGGCCGGGCGTTGTGGCAGGCGCCTGTAGTCCCAGCTACTTGGGAGGCGGAGGCAGGAGAATCGCTTGAGCCCAGGTGTTGGAGGTTGCTGTGAGCTGTGATGTCATTGCACTCAACCCAGGGTGACAGCTTGAGGCTCTGTCTCCAAAAAAAAAAAAAAAGAATCGCTTAAGCCCAAGAGGTTGCTGTGAGCTGTGATGCCACACTCTACCAATGGCGACATAGTAAGACGCTATCTCAAAAACAAAAAAACCCCTAGATTCAAATCTTACAACTGTTGTGAGATGAGTCAACCCTTTCAATGAAAAAAAAAAAATTAACAAGACCTCCTGTGCATACAGACACTTGTGAGGACCACATGAAATCAATGCGCTCTCGCCAGTTCATATTCCAGTGCCCCCTCCAAAAAAAAGAAAAAGAAAGCAACGCGTTCTCACAGTACAGACTTGGAGGAAGGAGGACACAGTTTAGTGCCGTGGTAGAGGAAGTGCAAATGGAGTCAGAAAAGGCAGGCTAACCTTCACAGACTTCTTAGTATTGCTGGCCTCAGCCTACTCCGTTCTGATGAGGAACATAGAAGACCCAGCCACATTCATTTCCCTTCACCCTATTGTCCCCTCTAGGCCCTCCCACTACTGAGAGACCAGGATATGGTGGGGAGATGGCAGTAAAGAGTAGTCCTAACCTCTGGATTCCCGCTCTCCCTCTTATTTAGCCTCAGCTACTTCTACTTTTTTTTTCTTTTTGAGACAGAGCCTCAAGCTGTCACCCTAGAGAGAGTGCCGTGGCATCACAACTCACAGCAACCTCCAATTCCTGGGCTCAAGCGAGTCTCCTGCCTCTGCCTCCCAAGTAGGTGGGACCACAGGCGCCCGCCACAACGCCTGGCCAGTTTTTGGTTGCAGCCGTCATTGTTGTTTGGCGGCCCGGGCTGGATTCGACCCCACCAGCTCAGGTGTACGTGGCTGATGCCTTAGCCAGTTGAGCCACAGGCGTTGAGCCGCTTTCTCTGTTTCCA
>CAUYON010071228.1:0-13269 GCA_963573935.1 Arctocebus calabarensis
TAGGGCACGATTCATATACATTCAGAAATGTTTTGATCGTACTGTTACAGATAGCCTTCATGGCATTTTCTTGATCACTATATAAAGACATTGATACTCTACATTTAATAAGTTTCACCAGTACCCTGCTAAGATGCACCGAATTTCCATACTTTTTAGTAAAATACAGTTAGCTCTGTAAATATTATTTTCTCCATACCCCCCATGTGTATGGGTAAATAATTCACTAAGGGGAAAAGAACCTTAGAAAAACTAAAACAAATTATACATTTATATCCTACCCCACCCATCCCATTTTGGTTCTTCTCTCCAAGGCTGACAACAACCCAATGTGCATTGGAAGTAGATTTAGAGGCGGAACAAGGTCAGGGGCAAACAAACGCAGATTGGACCCTCCTGGGTTCTGAGTATCACCAACTTGACCATGACAGCAAGCAGAAAAGGCTCAGTGCCTACTCCTCCTCTGAGTAATTCTAAATAAAGGAAAAACAGCTGGAGGGCGTGGAAGAAACTTCTACTTACTTGCATTAAGGAGAACGGAGAAAGGAAAAAAAGGGAGAGGAAAGACAGGACAAAACAACAAACCCTTAGAAGATGATCATGAACCTTTTCTTCCAATTGTAGCTATTTAATTCATTTGAATTTCCACATTTTCCCTAAACATTTTGTTTCACAGAAAGTTGGTACTTTTTTCTGTGTGCGTGCTTTATTTGCTATCACACAAATGTTTCAGTTCTGCTTTCAGTATAGTTTTTTCTTTTTTCTTTTCTTAAAATTATTTTTCCTTTCAGAAACAAGTTCACCAGGAAACCAGCTTCCCTCCCACTACGCCGGATAGGCCACCGCCATCTTTTGAAAACCACGCTGATTTTCCCTCACACCCCCAAACAGGAACTCCTCAGGATGGCCTCGAAGGCTGGAGTCTCTCCCTGTCTGGCAGTGAAGGCCCCTCTGCCACAACGGAGGTTTCTGATTGTGGGACACAGTCTGGTTTTTGTTTCTTTCCTGTCTTCTAATTAAAAAAGACATTCCTGGGTGACAGGCACAGTGCAGGAGTGTGAGCTATTGAAACAATCCGGTGAAGTCTCGCAAGGCGCAGCAAACTTGCTTACATTCCTCAGCACTGGTGACTTGCTTGTGGAAATCTGTAAGTTGTTGTGCACCACTGCGACGGCTCCCACGGTTGTCTCCTTTGGCAAACCTTTCAAGGACTTTTCTAACCATCGACAGAAAGTCGGCCTGTCAACCTGCATGATCTCCCAAGGCACTTCAGCCACATCTGGTAGGGTATAGGGAGGGAGACACAAGCGGCATGTGGCGCAGTTGGCTTATGAGTTCTTGTCCAAGCTGGCTCATCGCTTGTCCTATCAGTCCTTTTTGTAATTCAAAGTCTTCTTCGTGATCATTGGCTACCCCAGTATGGACGAGGTCTCGTAGGAACCTCATGACACTACATTCGGCATCTCGGTGATCCGAGGTAGTAGAGGCAATGGCCCACTGTAAGATAGGGGTGACTGCTTGGCTCCTCAGCAAGGTGGCAGGGCCACACTGAATGAACCTGGTGGCTAGCCTCAACAGGTCATCTCCAGTGTCAGGGTGATTCTGGAGACCATTGTGCTGTTGTAGGAGTTGAAAGGAGGGGATGCACCAGCATGTCCAGTAGTCCCTGCCAACAGCCTTCTTCCATGCCATACTCATCCACAGGATACTGCCAAGGTACAGGAAACAGGAATGCTGCTGTACATGGTACACGTTCACCACCTGTGTGACTAGTGGCTGCAGACCCTTTGCCTACACAGCGAACAGCAAAGCGCAGATCCTGCAACACCGCTCTACGATTGTCAGCCCAGTGCTTATTTAAAGTCTCAGATAAAACTGGCCATATTTCCTGTATGACTTTTTGGCACAGATGAGTCTGTCCATTTTCACAATGGGATTGGTGTGTCTAAATATCACTGCAAGAAGATCTAAGAACACAGTGGGATCTGAGGCTAAGCCATTACTAGGCTCCTGAGACAACAGCTTTTTCAATGCCATAACCTGAATAGCACATAATTCACTAAGACATTCTATAATCTTATCCAAAGGTAATTGGGCTAGGACAAGTGCTGTTCCTTTTAACAAACCCACAGCAGCTTTTGGAGACAACATGAGGGAATCAAGGGAATAGGCAATCTCCAGGAGTCCATTAACGTGCTGAGCCACGTGGTCTCGGCAGACAGAGCGAATGTTATGAATGGCTTTGGCTGCAGCAGAAGCCAGGGGCTTTTCACAAAGGCCTTTCATCAAATAGCCCAACACAGGCTCAAGAAACTGAGGATTTCTATCAACCACTTCGCTCCTCTCTCCACCTAACTCAATGCCGGTGTATTGCACAGCTGTATGTACAGTCTCCGGGGGATGGACAACTCCTTCTAGGACCTCCCAAGTGTTGGATCCGGGTCAACACTCTTCGCTATAGCAGCCATGATAAAGAGAACAGCTTCTGTCACCTCCCAGGATGGGCTGCCTTCTTTCAGAGTAGACTACAACTGAGCAAACATTCCATAGACTCAATCAAGAACATCAAGTCCTTCACCAGGTCTGACACTCTCATCCAAAACTTCCCAAAGTCATCAGCTTCCTCAGGCACCTCCTCGTGGTCTGGTTCCAGCTGGCAGTGCCGAGCCAAGGCATGAAGTCGCCTCTGAAGGTAAGCTTTGAAGATGCCATGAATAACCTCATTGTTAGTTTTGTATAAATGCTCCCCTAGTCGATACCAAAAGTTAAAGGAAATTTCTATTACCTCATATTGAGGATGCCCTGTGCAGATAAGAAGCAGTTCTGGAGTTTGCAGGCCCCCAAGCCCTTGGCCTGGAGTACAAACAATTTTTTCAAGAAAAGTTTCACACAGTTCAGTAAAAATACGGCGGTAATTCAGAACTTTGTCTAAATCTTCATGTGCCACAGCCATATGATAGGCAGTCTCCAATGAGAGGACTCCCTGAAATAGTTGCATGGCAAATTAGTCTCCACATTCTCAATGGCATAGACAGCTGAGCACACACATGAAGCAGCTTCATGTAGGTTAGAAGAGGTCTTATCCTGTTGCAAAACCTCAAAAAGGAGTGCTAATAACTTCTTCTTTTTTTGAGACAGAGCCTCAAGCTGTCACCTTGGATAGAGTGCAGTAGCATCACAGCTCACAGCAACCTCCAATTCCTGGGCTCAAGCGAGTCTCCTGCCTCTGCCCCCCAAGTAGCTGGGACTACAGACACCTGCCACAACGCCCGGCCATTTTTGGGTTGCACCCGTCATTGTTGTTTGGTGGGCCCGGGCTGGATTCGAACCCACCAGTGAAGGTGTATGTGGCTGGCACCTTAGCCGGCTGAGCCACAGGCGCCGAGCCGCTAATAACTTCTTATTAGCCATGAAGTTACTGTCCAAAACTCCCAAGTTAAACCAACTTCCCAAACAGCGAAAGACCTTCATAAGCATTTTCTCATCCATTCCTGCTTTTCCTACACAGGTCATCAATAGAGACACTACCATACTAGAGTAGAAGGCCATATCGTCTATAATTGCAGTGCGCCGATTTGCTCCGATTGGTAAGGAACGACTATGTACTTCTTCAGGTAACACTGTAAGGATTTCCAGCAAAAAAGGCAGAGAAGTTACATCATTGCTATATTTTTTGACCAATGTTTGTACACATCCCTTCCAGGAAGGCATCTGTAGGGCAAGGTCTGCTATTGCTAAAGCCAGCTGGCTGCGTTACAAGGACAGGTGGCAGTCTGTCAAGTTCTGGATATGGGTTAGCAATGAGTCCCGTAAAGGGGCATGAGAGTCTGTGGGGAGCTCATAAAACGAGGTCTGAATCTCATTTTCTTGGTTTGTGCAGCAAAATAGCACGATTCCACATCCTGTTGGATCTGTAACAATTGGTGGGAAATTTCCCACGCATGAACCGAGCGCTGCAGTGCTCCGAGCCAGAACGAGGCGCGCTCCTTTCCGCTGGGGTCTGGGTCGTGGTGAAGCCCTGCACTGCCTGGCACACCAGCTGCAATGTCGGCTTAGCGCCTTCCCTGACATGGTGGCGGGGCAGCAGCCAGCCTCGAATTCTTCTCCCGAGGCTTCCCGGGCTGCTCAGCCTTAGTGCTTCCTCACTGTCTCGGCCACTACCGCTGCCCGACTAGCGCCGTCTCCTCCTCTTTGGCCGTTACCAGGGCAGAGGTTTTTCCTTTTAAGAGGAGTGAGAGAGTTCAAGACTGGCGTGAACAAAAGTGGACCCTGTCGCTACTAAAAGTAGAAAAACTTGCCGGCTTTTGTGGCGGGAGCCTAGACTCCCAGCCACTCAGGAGGCTGAGGCAAGAGGATCACTTTGGCCCATGAGTGTGAGGTTGCTGTGAGCTATGACGCCATAGAACTCTACCCAGGGCAAGAGTGAGGCTTTGTCTCAACCCCCCCCAAAATAAAAAACAAAAAAGTAAGAGAGAGTAAAAGGCTTTTTAAAAAACGTTATTAAACAGGTGCATAAATGCCCTCAGGCCACAAGAACTCACTAGGTCATCAACGTTTCAACCCAGTTCAGCCTTTGAGTCAGGATCAAAACGTGCCCCAGAGAAAGCTGTGTATTCCCTTCGCAGCCTCGGGGGACATTCGGGAACCCGCTCTGTGCACACAGGGAGAGGTAATACCTACAATGAAGTGAGCTCACGCCACTAGGAATTTAACAGGGAGGATTTTGTATGAATGAGAGACTATATATTTCTCATATCAGCAATTGCCCAGCTAAATTTGTCCCATGGGATAGAGTGAGTCCCCCTACATCTTTTCCTTTTGTTTTTAACTCTGGGACCCCCAAACTAGCTTTAAGTTGCTAATATCCCATCCCCAATAACTGATCTTAACTTTAAAGTGAAGATTAGTACGGAGAATCAGGAGACTTGACTCTTCTTTTTTTTTTTTTTGCAGTTTTTGAATGGGGCCGGCTTTGAACCCACCACCTCCGGTTATGGGGCTGGCTCCCTACTCCTTGAGCCACAGGCACCTCCCATGGAGACTTGACTCTTGAAGCATCCGGAATCTTCCAGGAACAGCAGCAGGAATTTTGTGTTGTTCTTCGATGAGCAGATCATAATACGTTTGATTTCACCTCTGAAGGTTTTTCTTCTTTTTCATCTTTCTATAGATGCAGGTTTGCTAACATCATCTTTTTACTCTTCAACTGAAAGCAGCAAACACATTATACTTTTGTTTTTAAAGATCTATTTCAGGTATGCGTAACTTCAATGAGTTATTTCAGGCTACATGTTGTAGCCTGTGTTAGAATTTTCTCCCTTTTCAAGGCTGAATAATATTTCTTTGTGTGTACACACTACCTTTTATCCATTCTTCTATCAACGGACATTTGGGTTATTTCCACCTTTTGGCTGTTAAATGCTGCTATGAAATTGATGTGCAAATAACTGTTCCTGCAATTCTCTTGAAATAAAATTTGAAACTGCCATTTAAGAGTCAAAGGGAGTGAGTTTAGAAGTGAGAAAAAGTTAAAGTACGTCTAACACACCAGACATAGTGCTGTGATTACATTAAATGGCGAGAAGCAGAAACAAGAGGATCTTGAATTCACGTGAAACCTCTCGGGGGTCATGCCCGTGCCCCCTTCGAGCCTCCAGAGTGACCTGTCCATGTCATGTCCGTGTATTATGCTGAGAAAAAAGCTGGACCCCAAAGGACAAATAAGGAATGAGCCTCCTCACACGAGTGCCTGGAATAGGCCGACTCACAGACAGAGAGCGGGATAGACATTGCCAGGGCCTGTGGGCGACAGGCAGGGAGCTGGAGAACTGCTGTGTAAAGGGTGCGGAGTTTCTGTTTGGGAAGATGAAAAGGTTCTGGAAAGGGAAAGTGCTAGCGGCTGCATGACGCTTAACCACACTGAACCTCACACTCCAAATGGGCAGAATTGTAAACTTTAGGCCGTATCTGTGTTACCACACAAACAAACAAAAAGAATCAGGGGGCCTATGGCGTTCAAAAGAAAAAAAATTCAGGAGACAAAAGCAAAAGGAATAAGTGATACCAAAAAAGCTAGAAGAAATTACGGGTGGTGGACCGACCGTTCCCCGCCACTGCAGGGATGTGAGCCACAGACATGGAGCACCCCTGAGCTCCTGAGGTGGCGGGGGGCTGCCTGTGCCAAAGACCCCAGACCATGATGACCGTGAGCAGGACGCAGGGTCCCACGGGGCCGGCTGCGCGGCAGGAGCCGGCTGGGGTACAAAGGACTCGGACCCTCCTGAGTCCAGCTGGCGGGTTGAAATTTACAGCCGCTGCTGACACCCTGACTGCTGTGCCTTCCTCGATGGCTGAGCGTGCCTGTCACGGCCTCCGCAGTGTTTTGTTTGTTTTTTTTTGAGACAGAGCCTCAAGCTGTCACGCTGGATAGAGTGCTGTGGCATCACAGCTCACAGCAACCTCCAATTCCTGGGCTCAAGCGAGTCTCCTGCCTCTGCCTCCCAAGTAGCTGGGACTACAGGCGCCTGCCACAACGCCCAGCCATTTTTTAGTTGCAGCCGTCATTGTTGTTTGGTGGGCCCAGGCTGGATTCGAACCTGCCAGCTCAGGTGTACGTGGCTGGCGCCTTAGTCTGTTGAGCCACAGGCACCGAGCCGGCCTTCACAGTTTTATGCGGATGAAACATCGTCAGTGAGGAGAGCTGGGGCTTTGAGTGGTTTCTGTTCAGCTGTGCATTTGCACAGTTCAAGAGCTCGTGTAATTAGGTAAAAGTGGCTTCATCTGGTCTTGGTCCCAGGCTCAAAGCTCCCTGGGCTAAGGTATGCTCTGTGCTCGGCAAGGCAGGGCCCTCATGTTCGTGTCTCAACCCCCAGCACCAGGTTCACAGCCTCATGTCATGTGTGTGCAAAGTCCCCACAAAACACACGTCACTTCAGAAAATGGCACTAAGTACAAGTGACCATTACTCTGAACACAACAGCTCTTCTTTTTCTTCTTTATTTGAGACGGTCTCACTCTGTCACCCTCGGTAGAGTGCTCTGGTGTCTGGAGTCAGCAACCTCTGACTCCTGGGCTCAAGCGATCCTCCTGCCTCAGCCTCCTGAGTCTCCAGGACCACAGGGTCTCACCACAACCAGTTAGTTTTTTCTACTTTTAGTTGAGAGGGGCTCTCGCTCTTGCTCAGTCTGGCCTCCAACGCCTGAGCTCAAGGGATCCTCCGCCGCGGCTTCTCAGAGTGCTGTGATTACAGGTGTGAGCCACCATGCCTGGCCAATACCAGTTCTGTGGTTCTATTGGCAAAAATATTTGTTTGCCAGAAAACAAATAATACATCACAAGATGCAAATTTATCCTTAAGTATGAAGACAGGGAAGGAAATTAACAGTTACACTCAGCATTCAAGGGGATGGTCCTAGGGCGTTTTGAAGGTTCACTTTACCACTGTCAAGGTGCTAATGAATTCGTGATTGTGTGAATGAGAAGGAAAGAAAAACTGAGGGATGGCTTAGAGCATTTGGGGGGTCTTGGCCTAGCTTGAGATGAATTACCAGCTGCTCTCCTAGGTAAGAACTGAAATGCTTGGAAACCCAAGCTGTGATTAGGTGTTAACAGACTGACTTCTGTAAATCGACCCATTCTTTTCTCTCCTGTTTAATGTAATAACAGCACGACAGAAATATAGTCGGTGAGGAGCTGGATTCTCAGCCTGAACTTCTCTGCCTACACAGTTCAGACTCTCAGCCTAACATATTCTTAAGGAAAAAATAAAGCACAATAACATTAGTATAAGGCAATAAAGAGATTGTTAGAGTTAAGAGAGAAAAACCATCATGTAGTCAAAAAATTGAAAGAATTTTTAACAACAGAGACGAATTTTAGAGTCCAGGAAAAGTGCTCAGAAGCTTTCTTCATGGCATAATCAGAAATGAGTGAACAGATTTAAGCACTGAGAGGTTCATCATAGAATTCTGTGTAGCTGCAAAATCACCAGAAACAATCTAAACCTAGGGTATTTGTTACAGAAAATAGAAATCATTATATGGTTGCTATAAGCTGTGTTTTGAAAAGTGTATACTGGCATGGGAAAATGTTAACAATGTTGCTAAGTTTAAACAGTAGTTTATCCTTCGGCAACCTTATGGAGACACAATCAGTGTCTTACCATCTGACTCACCCACTCACACTGCACAATTCAATTATTTTTAGTATAGAGTTGTGCAGTGTCACCTCAATCAATTTTAGACCATTTTCATCAATTTAAAAAGAAACCTCATATGCACTGGCAGTGAACTGGCCTGCGGAGCTTTACGAGGAGCCCATGGGAGTGGCACGTACGTAGCCTGGAGTGTCACTGGTAACCGAAGAAGATAAAGTGTGGACACAAACCACAATCGGATGACCCGGGAAACACGCTGTGTGAAAACCAGTCGCAAAGGACTAATGCACGTTTCATTCAGATGAGATCGCCCAGGGCTGAGCAGGTGCCACGGCTCACACCTGCCGTCTTGGCACTTTGGGGAGTCAAGGGAGGAGGATGGCTTGAGGCCAGGAGTTCAAGACCAGCCTGGGCAGCAAGTGAAACCCCATCTCTACAAAAACAGGGACGGGCCAATCTACAGAGACGGTGGTTGCCTAGGGTGTGGGTGGTATTGGCCATGGGTAAATGGGGAGTGACTGCCAATGTTTGTTGTTTGGAATTTCTTTTGTGGTAATACACAATGTTCTAAAATTGATTGTGGTGTTAGTTGCATGTTCCTGTACTAAAAACTAAATACGTTAAAAACCAGTGCATTGCACTCTGTACTATGAGAATTAGATCACAACAAAGCTGCTTATTTTGCAATTCTATGTTTATATTTTCTACAGTGATCACATATTAATTACCTAGTAGACAATTATTTTTTAAAAAAGCAATGACTACCTATTTGATGACATCAAGGAGTTATTATTACGTTTTTAGGGTATTATAGTGGTATTATGATTTTCTTGTCTATTAATGTAAAACCTAATATTCGCTGCTTTTTATATACAAAACATGTGTATAACAGCAGTTCTCTCTGGGAAGTGCATTATGTGCTATAGGATTTTAATCTCTGTGCTTTTGTATATTTTTTTCAAGTACTCTAAAATGATTACATGTTAGTTTTAATCCCTCCCTAAAAAACCTTGCCTCATCTCCAAGTAGTTGCCTAAATAATAATGTGTAATGCAAGATAATGTGCAAACGTTTCATCTGGGCTCAGGCACCAAGGCAGCCAGGAGAACCATGAGCCACTAAGTGGCTCTTCCAGAACAAGTCACTTGGACGTATGCCCTGGGGACTCCCAAAGCCTCCACACTCGAACATTCCAGACGCTGCCCAGATCTTGTGGATATAACCTGGAGCACTCACAAAACCATTCACAAAGTGGGTGGTTTTTAAAAAAAAAAAAAAAAAAACCCTAAACCAAAATAACCCTTGGGTAAGAAACTGAGAAACTATTGAGTTTGTCATTTCAAATTTATATCACCTCTAACTCTACCATGACCCCATTCAGATGAGCAATTAAAAAAAAATTGTAGTAAAGTAGGGAATAGCATATATTTAAAAATAAAGAATGCTAGGAGCAATTCCTTTTCATTATATTTACAAGCTTCCAAAGGATGTGGACATTTAGGGGCAGGAAGCATAAACATGGCCAGATAATAACTCAGCCCCCCACATACACCCACACACACACACCAACACACAAACATACACAATACCCCAAACTTTCTCCAAACAATCCAAAAATAGACAGGCAAAAAGCAGTGGGTACTCCAGAGATTTATGGAAACTCTTAGAAAAGGTGAAGAGGAGGACTTTTCTATACAAAATAACTGTCACGTGAAATTACCTTAATGAAAAAAAATTAAACCCAATTATGACAGTGCTACAAGATGACCAGGATGGAAACAATGGGTCACTCAGGTCTCTCTTCCCCTGGTAGTTCTAAACCTCTGTGTTCCTATCATACACTAACTTATGCTGCATCTACCTGTAAATACTTATCTTTCCTGCTACAGTTTATGCCTCCTAAGTGCGAGAATCAAGTCCTTGAATCCCCAGAAAGCTTGGCACAAAACAGGCAATCAATCAACTTGGTTCACATCATCAAAAATTTATCATGATTTATTACACGATTCTCAAATAATTTATTGAAAACAGGAAAAATATACATACATCATGGCCACTTTGGTAAGAGAAAATGTTTTCCTGGAGATAAATATATCATATCCAGGAATCCTCTCTTTTAAGAAGAGGTTAGATGGTGGAGGAAGAGGGGTTGTTATATAAAGAGGTTGTTGGGCTGCTGTGTGCTCCTGAAAAAGCTCCCATTCCGCAAAACTATATAGTAAGAGTAACAAGGCTTATGGGGAAAAGCAGAGTTGGGGCAGATCGCTTGACTTTAGGAAACTTTGTAACTAGAGCATTAACAAAATCATTAATAGTCGTACTCCAAATACCAGCACGATTAAACCTGTACCGGCACACGCCCTGCACTAGCAGCCTCAAACCCAGGGCTCCTGCTGCCCCTTCAAGGTGTCAGACATTTGCATCAAAGTTAATCCAGGATTGTCAATGCACTGATTTTCATTAACCTATCATTTTAATGCAGGGACAAGTGTCTCTGCAGCTTCTTCATCTCCACCTGAGCATTGTGGGTACTACTTGCATGAAAAAAAGATACGTCTGTGGATTTTCTGCTTTTTCCTCACAGTTTACCTATTCGGTAATTCTCACTCTAATTGTGAGAAAGCTTGACATTGTTACAAAAGGTTTAATGTTCTGGGAAAAATCCTGCTGGAAGCCATATAATGTCTGAGTTACACTAATATTTATAGAAACTTGCATTTAGCAGAACACACCTGATTGGTACGTTGGCAGGTGTTGGCGAGGGTGGCATAGCTTGCAGTGGGGGCAGCTGTAACAGCTACTTTAACAGCAGTGATGACGGCAGTGAGCAAGGCTTCGCGAAGCTCACTCTGCGCCAGGCACCACGTCACACCCTCTGCGTGGATTCTCTTTGACTCTTCACACAGGGAAGGAGGTGAACAAACAGCTATTGAATACGATGAAGTGTTAATCTTTGCTCAAGTTTACAGAGTTGGTGAGCGGTGAAGATCTTGAACCTAGATCTTTCTGACTCATGGCCTTAGTCATTAATAGCCACAAGGAAAGAATATTTTTCAGCCAAGCAGAGTCTGGAATGGATCTGTAATGGTGACTGACAACGTGACTCAGTGCTTTTTATCCAACTGGTGCCTCCTAATGTTCGAGTGGATATGACATATAGACCTAAAACCACCAAGCCTTGTGGAGTGCTTATTATTTTCCACACATAAGCTTTCTGGCTAGGATAGGAGGGAAATCTTCGGACATGGCCAAAGGAGAATTCCAGAAGTGAGACACTTCCTTTTTAACTCTTTCCAGCTGGGTCATAGGTTTGCGGTGCTGACTCAGGCTGTGTAGGGGCCTTGGAATGGACACGCAGGCCCACTTCTTTATTCCAGATGGAAAATCCGACTGACCAGGGAACTGATAGCCAGCTGCAGCCGGGACTCCAGGCACAGACACCAACAGGAGAACTTGTGGGGGAATCTTGACTCTTCATCTTGTTTAGATTCTATTTAACTTACTCTGTGCCTGGAGTGAGCTATGCCAAGTGTGAGGGCCACAAAACTGAATAATGCACCAGGACCTCACAGGCCTGGGTCTTCCCCTGAACGTGCTCTGTGCTGGCACTTTATATGTGTTTACAGCTCTGTCACGCACCAACTAATGTTCTCCCTATTTTGTAGATGAGGAAACAGGTGCAGAGAGCGTAAGGAAAGTGGCTGAGGTCACACAGCTCATTGCACGTCAGGACACCCAGGGGAAGGTCAGCGGAGCAGACAGTGATTGACCCTGCTTGGGACACAGGAGGACGATGTTCAGGGAGCAGTGGCCAGTCCAGCACAGCCGTCCTAGCACAGGTCGAATGCCGACCAGGAACAGCAGAGGAAACAGCTGGGCAAAGGCACGGAGGCGGGAAATGGCCCAGCCGGCCGGCACAGGGCGTGCGATTGTGAGACGCACGGAATGGGGGACCAGGCGGCAGGAGACGGCTGCACATCAGGAGATGGAGGAGGGACAGAGTCTTTCTAAGGACTGGCCATACCAAGGAGTTTGTTTTTAGGTGGGGAATACTCACATAGGTTTTAAGGAGAGGAGAAAGCAAGGAACCCAACTTTCATTTTTGGATCTAGCTATGATGAGGGGCCAGGTTGGGAGGCAGGGAGGGCAAATTGGGAAAGGACGACGCAACCTACAAGTAGAGACCATTTAAGAGACTCTGACAACAGCTTCAGTGAGAAACCAAGGCGACAGGGATGAGGACGGGGGATGTGGAAGAAGGGTGGAGAGTAGCCGGGCCAACGGGACTCGATGACTCCCGAGGGGGAAGGGAGCCGGGATGGAGGTTTCTTCATCAGGAGGAAAGGCTGATGTTTCACCACAGAGACAGAGGAGACCTGACAGCTAAATGCAGTGTGGTTGGAACAGAGAAAGGACATTAGAGAAAAAGATAATGAACCTGAGTAAATGACGGGCTTCAGCTAATAATAAGGTATTAATATTGGCTTGTTAATATCACAGATGTACACACTAATGCAGCTGTTCATGATAGGGAAACCGGCAGGGAGGGGAAACTTTCTGTACTAACTGTGCATTTTTTCTGCAGGTCTAAAATTGTTCTAAAAAATAATGTTGGCCAAGCATGGTGGCTCACGCCTGTAATCCCAGCGCTTTGGGAAGCTGAGGTGGGAGGCTCACTTGAGACTATGAGTTCAAGACCAGTCTAGGAAATACAGTAAGAAAAAGCTAAAAATAAAAAAAATTAGCTGCTACAAATATCTTTGTTATAATTTGATTTTTGGTCTTCTGGATATATACCTAGAAGACTTATAGGATTGAATGGCAGGTCTATTTTTAGATCTCTAAGGATTCTCCAAACATCGTTCCAAAAGGAATGTATTAGTATGTTTATTGCAGCCCAATTCATAATTGCTAAGTCATGGAAGAAACCTGAGTGCCCATCGACCCATGAATACATCAGTAAATTGTGGTATATGTATACCATGGAATATTATGCAGCCTTAAAGAAAGATGGAGACTTTACCTCTTTCATGTTTACATGGATGGAGCTGGAACATATTCTTCTTAGCAAAGTATCTCAAGAATGGAAAAAGAAGTATCCAATGTACTCAGCC
>CAUYON010071231.1:0-21180 GCA_963573935.1 Arctocebus calabarensis
TCTTTATATAGTGATCAAGGAAATGCCATGAAGGATATCTGTAACAGTATGATCAAAACATTTCTGAATGTATATGAATCGTGCCCTGTGATTGCACCAATGTACATAATTATGATTCAATAAAATTATTAAAAAAAAAAAGTAGTCTAAGTGGAGCCATTGTGAAATGAGAACTGTTCAAATAAAATAAGGGCAACCACCATGAAATCCTATCAGCAAGGAAACTACTACAATATATACAACTGTGGAAAAGAAATTTCAAAAACAGGCTCTACTTCTACAGTTTGTTAGTCTTTGTCTCAACTCCTTAATGTAGCAAAAATCCTCCTTCAGGTTCATCCCCTCCCTATGTCACTCAGTCATTCTTTTTCTAGAGGCATGGGAACTTAACACAGCAAGAATATCATACTGTAGAGGTAGAATGCATTGTGTTTATGTATTTGTGTATGCTCATGTGTTGCAGTGTTAGATAAGGTGTTGAAAGAAAGTGGCTAGTCATCTGCCTGAATTTATTTACCAAGACTGACAGCAAAAATATGGAAATTTGATATGAGTATCTTGTATTATTCACCATTAATCCTTTGGTTACAATACTTTTTAACACAAATGAGCCATTATCATACATTATCATTATCATAACATCATCATCACTATCCATAATAATATGACTAAATAAAGAGGCAAATAGCCACTACCCATCATGGGCAGGTGGTCTTTTTAAATTTAATTTAGAATTTCTTCAACATATAGCAAAAGAATAATTTTATGAGGATAATGTATTAATCAGGAAAAGATTGAAATTTGTGAAAGAATGATAAAACAGAATGAATTGCCTACTACCACTGGAGATAGTTTCTGTAGAATAGCTGATGTCAAACATTATAGCAGAGTACCAATATTAGGATATACCCACAGTCCAAAAGCAAATTTCAATATAATTAGTTCTTTTTATGCTTATTCTCATTCTAGCATAAAGGGTCTCTACATACAGGTCCAACCTAACTCACGCATTCATTAAATAAATTGTTGTTTCCTTACTATGTGAGAAAGTACTGATAGAGATATTGTAAAGAAAACAATGAATAATATAGACACAATTTATGTTATTACAAAGCTTACTTTTAAAACAAGGTTGATAAAAAGCTACACAATATGTGTGCAGATACACAACGTGTTGTGTATATATACACAAATACATTTACGTGTGTATAAATACATGCATATACACAAACATGTGTATGTGTATATGTGTGCATATTATATGCATATATATACATATACACATTTTAGCAGAGACCTGAATGGTGTTGATAATAATAATGGTTGGCATGCCATACACTTAATAAGTGCTTAACATCCATTATCTCCTTGATTTAGTCCTCATAACTATTTGAAGAGCATGTTTGCTATCCCTATTTAACAGATGAAGAAACTGAAGAAAGGCAAAGTTATTGGCTAAAACTTCTATAGCAAGTAGCATAAATAGGCATCTAATTTTGATCTTTGCTGCAGTGCAGTCAAATTCTTAAATATGATGCTGGGATTTGTTCAAATAATTTCTTCTGCTTCATTGACAATGGGGGTCAGATAAAATTTTTCCTTCTTAGACAAACTATGCCTTTTGGGAGTGGGTTCTTTTACATGCTTAAAAGATAGAGTTTAGTAGGTCTGTCTACCTGGGTTCTAGACAAGTTCTGATGGCTTGTAGGTCAATACTAACAGTATTTTAAAAGAGCAGATGGTAGCATTTATGTGTTATAATCAAAGAAATACGTTAGCACACAAAGAAAAGAAAACATTAACAATGTATGAGTGAGGTCTAATGAAAAGCCCTGGAAAAGAGTTTAAGAAAGCTTGAGTTATTAAACTAACTTTATCACTTATACACTGTGAACATTGGGGAAGTCACTTCACCTTGGTTGAGGTTTAGTTTCCATACACACTTTACATCTCTAAATAGATAGTACTCTGAAAAACACAAATAGACAAGACAGCTTTCTCCTCAAACAATCCTTTGCTAATCACATAGCAAATAAGATGTTAGAAAGACTATTCCTTAGCCTTCTGCTTCTGTTGTTATTCATTTTAGAAACAGCTTGCTCTTTCACTACATATTCCTCTCAGCTGTTTCTAGGTGTGTCAAAGAAGGAAGTGGCAGTGAGGTGAGGAGGCAAAACTCAACTCTTTCTGCATGCTGAGGAGCTGACAGATGTAATGCACCTGGGCATTATTTCTTCATTTCTCACACCAAGGAAAACCTTGCATTGCACTACTAGAAATGGGATTTCAGGAATCCTAGGATAGGCTAAATACTGAGCCATGAGCTTGCTGGTAGTACCTTAGAGCAAGATGGGAATTTGGGGTCTGGCCCATTGTGCAAGTTATTATCTGTCATTTCCTGAAAGTTTCTTTTTAATTAATGGGCATTGCTGTTAGCTTCAACACAGAGACCCATTACAGACTAGGTAATTTCTCTGAAGAAATGAATGTTAATTAGATTACAAATTTCAGGAAGAAGAAACAGTTCTCATTACCTGTCATGTGTCTTGCAAAACTAAGAGGACACACATTAAACAAAATGAAAGACTGGGGGGTAGAAATGTCTCCAGAGCTGGCAGTGAAAGAATGAGGTTGCTTCCTAAAACAGAGGAGCAACTTCCCCCTGAAACAAATGGAAGAAGGAGCGAAAATTCTGCATTTCCTAGTTCAAAGGATAGAAAAGGATTTCTGTTTACACACTTAGAGCAATAGAAGAATCAACTTTTTCCAAGAATAATCCTCTTTGAAAAAAAAAAAAAAACGATACCATAGGTGGGAAATTTTCACAAATGACTTCCATATGGAACAGATAAGAGACCCAGGTATCACAGAATTATGCACAGCATAAGCTACAGAGTGCGTCTGGCCCACCTCAGCTACCACACTTCACATAAAAAGACAATTATCCTCACAGAAGTGAAAGGACTTGTTACACAGCCTGTAAGGTATAAAGTCAAGCCAAAAATCTTGTGAGTGATTTCTAGTTTAGTGTTCTTCCACTGACACAATACCTTGCCTTCCTTTCTGAAAGGTATGGAAAGAGTAAAGATGAATTCCTTTTTTCCTTACTGATGCTTACATGTCTGGTTTTACTCCTCTTAGAATAAGTAACACACTTCAACATGTTGCAAAGTTGACAAAGGGATCAATTAACAAATGTGATTAAGTATACACCTTATTCACAGGACTGCATATTCCTGATGGCAATTACTGTTGTGCTTTCGTGACTTCACTCCCTTTGTCACTAACATAGCATAAAATATGAGTATAGCAAGTTTATATAAATGATTGAATTTATACCCCATGATTAATACCCCATGTATAGTTTTGTTATATATTTTTGAAATAAAAATATAAGCATTTTTTTCAATGATATCTATTATAGTATTAATAATTCTTGTATTCGTAAAATTCAAGCAATATGTTAGAATTATCTATAAATTATTTTGGCTAATATTTATTAACATGGTCAGTTCATGCACACTAATAGATAGTAACATAATTTATTACAGCTTACCTTTATTATATTTTCCATTTGCATTCTTTTTTTGATTTTAATCTCCAAATCAAACAATATACCAATGGTGTTTAATTTGGGCATTAAAACATAAAAGTAATTGGAAAGATAGTGATATAAATACAGCTCAGAAAAAAATCATTAGTGAAAACCATATTTTATACATATCTAGAATGAGACTGTGTATGTACTGGGAATGTGAGTTTGCAAGTGTAATGATTTTAAACAAACAGATTAAAGTGATGGTGGGAACTGCAGTTCTATGATTTTAAACAATTTGCTCAAATGACATACTTCAGCGATGATCCATTATCAGGAATTGCTTTTTTCTTTTTCAATGTTAGACATTTTTATTAAAATGTTTATGTGTGGGCAGTGCCTGTGGCTCAAGGAGTAGGGTGAAGGGCCCATATACCAGCGGTGGCAGGTTCAAACTTAGTCCTGGCCAAAAACTGAAAAAAAAAATTGTTTATGTGCTTTATTTAAATATTAATATTATGGTAGAAATGCAAACATCTCACACAATAGATATGGTTATATAAGCAAACTTATCACAAATTGTACAATTAAAAAGCTTTAAAAGTTTTCATTGCTCTACCATCATTTTCTTTTTTTATATCAGATTAATATGAGGGTACAAATGATTAGAGGACATTGTTTGCATTTGTTAGATAATGTTCAAGGTGTAGTTGAGCCCTTCACCCAAGGAGTTGTGTTGTATACCCTTACATTGTGCCCATTAGATGATAGCTTAATGGGCACAATGTAAGAGTACAAAAGTCAATTCTCCCTAAACCCCCTCCCCCTTACCTCCTATGCCCTCTTCCCCGACTTGAATTTAATTGTGTTGTTTTTCCTTGTGTGGGCATGTAGTTGTTTATCTATTGGTCTTATATTAGTATTCAGTATATGGGATACTTCCTTTTCCATTTTTGTGATACTTTACTAAGAAGAATGTTTTTCAATTCCACCCAGGTAAGCACAAAAAATCTAAAATGTTCATCATTATGTGTATTCCGTGGTATATATATATCACAGTTTGCTAATTCATTCATAAGTTTATGGGCATGTGGGTTGCTTCCTCATCTTGGAGATTGTGTATTGAGTTGCAATTAATATTCTAGTACAAATATATTTGTGATAAAATGAGTTTTTAATATTGAATAGAGATCTAGTAAGGGGATTGTAGGATCAAACAGAATGTCTACTTTTATCTCTCTGAGGATTCTCCCTACTTCTTTACATAAGGGATGTAAATACTTCGCAATTCCATCAACAGTGTAAAAGTGATCCTTTCTCTCCACATCCAAACCAGAATCTGCACCTTAGGGACTTTGTGAAGTGGGTTATTCTCAATGGGGTTAGGTGATATCTCAAAGTAGTTTTTTGATTTGCATTCCTCTGATGATTAGAGACAATGAGCATTTTTTCTTGTGTTTGTTAGTCATTCATCTGTCTTCTTCAGAGAAGGTTCTGTTCATGTCCTTTTGCCCATTTGTAAATAGTGTTTTTGTTCTTTTCTTGTTGATTACTTTAAGTTCTCTATAGACTCTAGTTATCAGCCCTGTGTCAGATTCCTAGCAGGCAAATATCTTCTCTCATTCTGAAGGTTGTCTTTTCCTTTTAGCTGTTGTACTCTTAGCTGTGCAGAAGTTTTTTGATTGATCACATTCCATTTATTTTTTATATTGCTGCAATTGCCAATGGGGGGGTGGTTCTTCATGCAACCTTTTCCCAGGCTGATACTGACAAGAGTTTCCTGTGGAGAAAGGAACATCATGCTTGCAGGGACAGTCACCGGTTCTTAACACATCAAAGGAAATGCTAAGAGCAAGACAGTTTCCTGGCAAGCCTGGAGATATCTTGTAACTTGGAGGCAAGCTCCCAAGTAACTCAGTGTTCCAGAAAGAGATAAGATCAATCACGCAATACTATGCACATGTTAAACCTTAAACATTTTCTGGTACTTCAATGTGAGAGTTGTGAAGAAAGAGCATGTAGCTCCTGCACATCATTACTTAGCACTCTTCACACCTGTTGTTTATCTTCTCAATAAATAGCCACTGCAAAAGTTGTTTGGGGCTCTCCTGAACCTCTGGTGAACCTCAACTCTTGTAGCTTGTACTCTCAATCTGCATACTGGCTGTTTCCTTCATGTGGCTCTGAAAATTTTCCGCACACTTTCTTCTAGAATTTGTATCATTTCATGTGTTAAATTAAAATCTTTTATCTAGCAGAAGTCAATTTCGGTAAGTTGTGAGATGTGCAGATCCAATTTCAATCTTCTACCTGTTGCTAACTGCTTTTCCCAGCACCATTTATTAAATAGGAGTTCATTTCCATAGTATATGCTTTTGTTTGGTTTATCAAAGATTAGATGGCAATATGTGGCTAGTTGCATCTCTAGGTTCTCTATTCTGTTCCATAGATCTATGTCTCTATTTTTGTGCCTGTATCATGCTGTTTTGATCACTATTGATTTATAGTATAAACTATAGTCTGATAACATAATGCCTCCAGACATGTTTATGTTTCTTAGAATTTCATTTTCTATTCAAGGGTTTGAATGAAATGAAAAATAGTATTTTTTCAATTCATTCAACGTATGATATTGGTACTTTAATGTGGATTGCATTAAATCTGTAGATTACATTGGGTAGTATAGATGTTTAAACAAAATTAATTTTTCTCTGCTGTGAGCATGGACTGTCCTTCCATTCGATAAAATCCTTTGCTATTTCTTTTCTCAGGATCTTTTAGTTCTCTCTGTATAGATCCTTCATGTCCTTTGTTAAATATATTTCTAGGTATTTCATTTGCTTTGAAGCTACTCTGAAGGGCATTTTGTCTTTTATTTGAATCTTAGCTTGTATGTTATTGGCATATATGAAAGGATACTGATTTGTGGACATAGATATTATATCCTTAGATGTTACTGTATTGCATGATCACTTTCAGGAGTCTTGTGGTTGAGACATTGGTTTTCTAAGTATAAGATTCTATCATCAGAGAAGAGCAACAATTTGACCTCCTCTGCCCCCATTTGAATAACCTTGAAATCATTCGCTTCCCTGATTTCATTGGCTAGAACTTCCAGCACTATGTTGAATAGCAATGGCAATAGTGAACATCCTTGTCTGGTTCCAGTTCTAAGTGGAAATGCTTTCAGTTTAACTCTATTCAGTATAATATTGGCTGTGAATTTATTGTAGATGGCCTCTATGAGTTTAAGAAATGTCTCATCTAGAACTATTTTCTTAAGTGTTCTTGTCAGTAAAGGATGCTGCATTTTGTTGAATGCTTTTTCTGCATCAGTTAAGAGGATCATGTGGTCTTTGTTTTTGCTTATATTTATATGATGAATTACATTTATGGATTTATGTATGTTGAACCAACCTTAAATCCTTAGCAATTTCTTATATATCATCTATGATTTTAGACATAAGATATCTTGTCTATTTTCTATGTTAAGTATAAGATAGAAGTGTTGCCTAAAAGATTCATTTGTGGATTAAACAGCTTGATTACCAAGAGTTTGAGTCTTTTAATAATCCTTCACTCATCAGAGAAAGAAATCAATGATATTTGTTTGTGCATATTTAAACATCACATCTAAATATTGCAACAGAATATTAAAATGCATTTCTTAGTAGTGAAAGAAACAAGAGTGTAGATTAGCAACCCATTTCGATCAAGTAGTATGAACATGTAACCTTCCAACTTTTACCCATAAGTTAACAAACTTAGCAACTGACAAAGTGCTAAAAGTATCCCTGAATAATGAAAAAAAAAAAACAATAACAAAAACAAAAAACAGTTCTTTGAGGATTCTCCATACTTCTTTCCATAGAGTCTGTATTAGTTTGCAATTTCACCAGCAGATAAATTTCCTGTTCTATCCACAGAGATAAAAGTAGATCTTCCATTTGATACCAAAATTCCATTACTTTGTCTCTCTAAAGAAGAAAAAAACTCATTTTATCATATGGACATCTGCACTAGAATATTTATTGCAGTATAGATCATTTTATAAAAATGTGTGAACATATTGGCACCTGTGGCTCAAAGGAGTAAGGCACAGGCCCCATATGCCTGAGGTGGCAGGTTCAAACCCAGCCTTGGCCAGAAACTGGAAAAAAAAAAAGTCTGAACAATTTACAATGTTATGTCATCTTTTGCTTAAGTTAGCTAACATTGGTAGTCCTGGGTGCAGCAAATGCCCTTTAACTGTTAGCCATGCCTAACTTACAGCAAAGATGAGGCTAAGTGAATCTCTCATTCAATCAAACCTACAGAGTTGATTCTTTTTTTTTTTTTAATCACTTACTCTTTTTTGGCCTATCTCAATACTTTTTTTTTAACATTTTAGTTTTTACCTCTTTCTGTTTATTTCATGTTAAAATCCTGCTTCTCTTGGTTCATTCCTTCTTGATCCTTTCCCTTTTACCTGAAGGTAGGATACCTTGAGTTGTCTAATCCCAATTCTCTATTTAAGTCTCAAGCCTCCTAATCATAGATTCTTTGAACATATGACATATATCCTTATTGGATATAAAGTATCTAATGTAAATGTATACAAGGTAATATATGTTACAGGTATTGTTTTCTATGCATATTTTAAGCTTTCTCTACCTCTTTGCCTTGGCTAATTTTAGGTCAATACTCAGGTAGAGTTGTTGACTATTTTCAAACAAATACTTTTAGCTAGGTATCATTTAGTTAATCCTGGATAAAAAGATGCAAGCAAGTTAATTTCTTACAGAGAAAACCTATTCCTTTTCCTAGTGTTGTAACCCCTAAACTAAACCAAATGTTTCACCAATGTTTACATTTTACTCTCCCCATTTACACTTTACTAAACATGGGTGTCCCTGCATATATAAGTGTAGTGTCGGCTCGGCACCTGTGGCTCAAGTGGCTAAGGCACCAGCCACATACACCTGAGTTGGCGGATTCAAATCCGGCCTGGGCTGGCTGGACAACAGTGATGGCTGCAACCAAAATATAGCTGGGCATTGTGGCAGCACCCGTGGTCCCAGCTGCCTGGGAGGCAGAGGAAGCAGGAGAATCGCTTGAGCCTAGGATTTTGAGTTTGCTGTGAACTGTGATGTCCCTGCATTCTACCCAAGGTGTCAACTTGAGGTTCTGTCTAAAAAAAAAAAAAGAGAGTAGTGTCATCTGAAATAAAAGGGGATTTCATCTAGCTTTCTACTCTTATATACTTTTCTTCATACTATATATATTCTTACCATCTACTCAACTCCTACCTCTTTTCACTGTAATCTCTAGGATCACGGTTAAGCAATAAATTAATCCTGCATTTTAGGAAGCATTTTAGCATTGGAAGAGGCTCCTGAATGTCCTGAGCCTGTCAGAATCAGCCATGGAGAAGCACCATGACCTCTACAGTGACCTCATCTCCCTCATGTACAGCCAGTTTGGTGAGATCTCTGCTGACTTCTTTGTAGATATTGTTTCCCAAAACAACTTCCTTACCAGCACCTTAGGAGTTTTCTTTTCCTCTGCCTGTGGTGTTGCCATGGATGCCACCCACAGGAAGAAAGCTGAAAAGTTTCAAGCTCACCCAAACAAGAAGTTCTGGTGGAACATTACTGTGCAGCCTGAGGACTATGCCCTAGTGGCAGTGTAGCTCCCTGAGAGCCTTGAGACTGGCTAACTCCAGGACTACCCACAGCCATTAGAGGCCCCTTACCACATGCTGTACCCCTGGCCTCTCCATTTACTCCTTCCTATTCTGAGACCTGGCAGGCCAGCAGTCTCACCAGGTTCTGCAAACCTGGAGTCAGGATTCTTTCCACCAATAAAAAGTTTCTTCACTGAAAAAAAAAAAAATCCTGCATTAATTGTTGCTGAGCATTCCTTACATAATCTTAAATTAACTAGAATCAAGCTTTTCAACAAATAAAAAAAATAGAAAAAACCTCAGGTATATTCCAATGGATGCTTTTCTTTTCTTTTCTTTTCTTTTTTTTGAGACAGAGCCTCAAGCTGTCGCCCTGGGTAGAGTGTCATGGCATCACAGCTCACAGCAACCTCCAATTCCTGGGCTTAAGCAAGTCTCTTGCCTCCGCCTCCCAAGTAGCTGGGACTACAGGCACCCGCCACAACGCCCGGCCATTTTTTGGTTGCAGCCGTCGTTGTTGTTTGGCAGGCCCAGGGGCTGGATTCGAACCCGCCAGCTCAGGTGTACATGGCTGGCGCCTTAGCTCGCTGAGCCATAGGCGCCGAGCCTGGATGCTTTTCTTTACTAATTTTTCTTTAGTATTTCATAGAATGGACCATTTCTTTTTTCTTTTTGAGAAAGAGTCGCACTTGGTTTTGGTCACCCTCGGTAGAGTGCCGTGGCGTCTTAGCTCACAGCAACCTAAAACTTCTGGGTTCAAGTGATTCTCTTGCCTCAGCCTCCCAAGTAGCTGGGACTATAGGCATCCACCACAACGCCTGTCCATTTTTTAAGTTTTGACAATCTGGAAATATATGGTTTTGGAGGGCAAGATAGACATGTCACTCATTTTCCATATAACAGGAAAATGTATTTCTAATAATATATGCTCTTGAGTCTTTAAAAGCTATCAGTAAATGAATATTCATTGAAATATGCCTGGCACTAGTAGGCAGGTAGGGGTGGTTACAAAACAATAATCATATCTAGGCTCTACCTACTAGAAAATTATGTTAGAATTGGAGTGAGAAAATAAACACACAAAGATTCCCATGACACTACTGCATGGGAAGCACCAGTTATAGATTCTCAATACAGTATTTCATATTCTCAAGACTTTTCTGTGTATACAGTTCCAGTGTGCAGTCAGAACGTAAAATATTTTCTCAAGTGCTGGCTAATTTCCACAAATAAGGAGCAGAGAATCTCTGGAAAGATGACCTGAATTATTCATATAGGTTGATAATAGATAATAGTCTTTGTAATGGACATCCCATTGCTGAGCTACATGTGACTTTAAAGCTGACAGAGGAAGAATGCACAGTGAGCTTACTACAAAGTAGAAGACGAGAAGAATGCACAGCGAGCTTACTACAAAGTAGAGGAAGAAACTCAACTGAAAGAGAACGATTTCCTCTCTGGAACCTCTTCAAAATTCTTTTAGATTCTCCCTCAAATAGTAGAAACAGGCACTGCTGCTAAATAATCACTAACGTGCAGCTCATAATCCTCACAAGGAATTGTCTTCCTTTCCTTTTTTTTTTTTTTTGATTTGCAGTTTTTGGCCGGGGCTGGGCTTGAACCCGCTAACTGCAGTATATGGGGCCAGCACCCTACTCCTTTGAGTCACAGGCGCCGCCCTCCTTTTTCCTTTTTCTTTTTGGGACAGGGTCTTGCTCTATCACCCAGGTTAAAGTGCATTGATATCATCACAACTCACTGCAACCTCAAACTCCTAAGCTCAAGTGACCCTCCAACCTCAATCTCCTGAGTAGCTGGGACTACAGCTATGTGCCACCTCACCCAGCTAATTTGTCTGTATTTTTGTAGAGATGGGGTCTCCTTGTTTTCAGGCTGGTCTCAAACTTCTGGCCTCAAGCAATCTTCTTGCCTTGCCCTCCCCAAATGATAGGATTACAGGCACAAGCCACCATGTGTGGCCTTCACTTCACTTTTAAGTACAAAGTATCTACATTCCGGAGAAAGGGGAAAAGCACTTTGGGAAACCAATAAAATATCAAGAAACAAATCTCATGTAGTTGCTATTGTCCTCAGCCTTAAAGACTGTCCTCAGGAGTTGCGTTTGACCATTTGTTCTCCTAACCAGTCCAGTGCCTCTCATCAGGATATTGTTCTGTCCTAGGAAATTGCCTGGTGTGTGTTCTATTTCAGAAATACACTTATCATTGCTCCTGAAATGCCATTTTGTCTTTGGAAACACTCACAGGAGCCAGAATTCAGAAGGTGAAAAGATTTGCAAAAGCTTGAAAATTTCCCAGTAGGAGCTCCAATTCTCACAAAGTCAAAAAAGAACACAAGCTGGGTCATAGCTAATACAACAATAACAAAGCTTTAAATATCACTCAAACCACACTATTATGGTAATAACAATGTTATTACAGTGACAAAGAGTAATTATTATCACTATTAGCTACAGTGCATCAAACACTATATTCGATAAAATCTTCATAATACCCAATAAAAATGTAGAAACTGAAGCTCAGAGAGGTTACATAATTTTCCAGTGGTTAATTATTAAGTTGTACCAAATAGGATTTGAATTCAGTGTTCAGTCTTCTCACCATCCCAAATTATTTGATTCTCATCTAAGAATGGAGCCTACCCCTTCAAACTGATAAAAATAGGATGGCCCCTTGAAGTAAATAAGCTGAGATATGCATTTATCTGGTGAAGAAAGCTGTTTCAATTGACTTTTTGTATATGAAATATTTTATCTAGAGACATATTTTGATTTCTGTGTTTTAAGAGAAAATGGTAAAGCTATAGAATTCTGACAAGACATTAATTACTGATTTGTGCCTACAATATATCAATTACTTTACATATATTACTTCTTATTTTGAGGAAAGCTTTTCAAGTTCTGTAGTATTGTCGCTCACTGGATGAGAAAACTGAAACTTGGAAAGATAGTCACAGATCTAGAAAGTGAGTTTCTATACAGGGTGTCCATAAAGTTCACATGCAATTTTAAGTTGCACACTATTTTAAATTGCACACAAACTTTACAGCCACCCTATATTTCTAAAAGTCTTGATGCATACTTTGGCACTTTAGCAACTTGAGGCATTTGTTGCTGATGCCTTCTTCCTGAAACATCTCATCCTATAAAGCAGTGGTTCTCAACATTCCTAGTGCCATGACCCTTTAATACAGTTCCTATGGGACGCAACCCACAGGTTGAGAACTGCTGCAAAGTATATGTTGGCATAATTTAAATTGAAAATAGAAGACTATTTTCTAAAATAATTTTCAGAAATATTAGAAGAAAGGCAGAATTATGAAATTCTGATTTTATAAATCAGGATCAGGGTTTATATTGCTGAGCCAATTTTGTTTTATTTCAAATTAATATGAGATTACAAATAATTATGTTATATTGTTTTCATTTATTAGGTACCGTGTAAGTTTTAGTTGTGCCCGTCACCCAGGAGGTTTGCCATATACCCTTACACTGTCCCTGTTAGGTGAGAGTAAACCAATCTCCCTCCCAAATTGCCTCTCTCTACCTGCCTCCTGCTATCCCTTCCCCTTAAGTTTGTGTTTTACTCTTATGTGGATGTGAATTTATTCGTTTACTGCTTTCATATTAGGATTGAGTATGTTGGATACTTGCTTTTCCTTTCTTGTGTTATTTTACAGAGTACAAGTATCCAGATTAATACAAAAGATGTAAAGTCTCCATCTTTATTATGGCTGAATAGTAATCCATGGTATACATATACTACACTTTGTTAATCCTTTCATGAGTTGATGGGCACTTGGTTTCATTCCACATCTTGGTTATTGTGAATTGAGGCATGAAAAACATTCTAGTGCATATGTCTTTATAGTAAAATGATTTTTTTTCTTCTGGGTAGATACCTACTAATGGGATTGCAGGATCAAATGGAAGGTCTACCTTTATTTTTTTGAGTAGTCTCCATACTTCTTTCCAAAGAGGCTGTATTAGTTTGCACTCCCACCAACAGTCTAAAAGTGTTTCCTGCTCTCCACGACCATGCCAGCGTCTGTAGCTTTGAGACATTGTCATATGGGCTATTCTCAGTGGGGTTAGGTGATATCTCAGGATACTTTTGATTTACATTTCTCTAATGATTAGGGATGATGAGCATTTTTTTCATGTTTTTTTGGCTTTTTTTTTTTGTCTTCTTCAGAAAAGGTTTAGTTCATGTCTCTTGCCCAGTGATAGATGAGATTGTTTGCTCTTTTGTTTCCTTTGCCCTTCTAAAGACTCCAAAAGTTGTCCAGTAATAATGGAAAGTCATTGAAAAATTATAAGTAAAGAAATAATTTGATGAGATATATATGTTAGAAAGATTGCCATCTCTAGAGATAGTAGTAGATAAAGATTTAAAATAGAAGTGCCTATTGCTAAGGAGAGAAAATAAATAGGGGTCAAGTTGGTGGATTCCCTTTGTGCTGAGCAGCAAATCAACTTAATTAAGATGCATTACAACAAGAAACTAGGTGAATGGTAGGACTTTGTAAAATCGACCAAGAGAGGACTCCCTGTAAAGTGGTTGCCTACAGGTGTGTAGTAATTAAGAACTATGACAAAGAATCTCAAGACAAGGATATCCTCAAAGAGTACTTCAAATGAAAGAAATGAGTAAATAAAACTTTGGCTCATAACAACAATTTTAAAAAGAAAGAAAAGTAAATAGTGCAATATATTACCTGGACACCAAGTGGTACTTGGAACAGAGAAAAAAAATTATATATAGAGAGAGAAAGAGAGAACAACTATATGGGATAGACACCAGGTACCATACCCTAGGATTAGGAGATGAAAAACTAGCATGGCGCCTCTGCTGGGTATGATGGGAAAGGGAGTAAGAAGTTACCAGCTAGTTGATGTGGAAACCTGATCTTGTTTTTTGGCTTATTTGATTTTAATCTGGGCGTGGTTACTTGGCTACTTTATGGGAGACATTTCTTCAACCTCTAAGCAGTTTTCTGAGGCCACAAAGCAGTTTTCATGGTAAGCATGATCTGTCCAACTTGCCCCAAGGGTGTCTGCCAAAGCTCAGCAGTCAGAGTCACAGCTGGCCACATTTTTCGACTCTGCAGGCCATTCTTTCCTTGTGTCCCTCCAGAATTACAGCACCTTAGCTGCTGTTGGCTAGCAGTCTCTGAGTCCAAATCCACCTGGTGGTTCAAGTCCACCTGCCTGATGCCATTCAAGTTTCCTTGTAGACACAATCCCTCCCAATTGCCTCATCATGCTCCTAAATTCAAAATCCTTTCCCTGTTTCCAGCCCTTTGCCAAAGAACCAGTCTCTGTGCCCACCTAGTCAGTCACTTTCTGTGTAGGTTTTCCACTGTTCTTGACATCCTTGGTTCCTGGAGTCCCTCACTGCCTCATTGTGCCCTAGTAACAGTATCTTGTAGAGATGATCGAGTAGGTGGTGGCTGGAGTCCTCTTACCCTAATCTTCATGAGAGCAGCTGATGAGGAAATGTCTCTAGTCCACCATCTTGGTGCTTTATTTATTTATTTAATACCAAATGAACTGAAATAATCATTTATTTTAATGAAATCTAAAACATCATCTGCTTCATTTGTCAATAGTTAGATTGTTAAAATGTACCAACAATAAGTAGTAGATCAGGAAAGGAAGTTTCGGGGCATCAGTTGCCAAAGAATACAGATTTCTCCCAACATTGCTCCTTCAGTGATACACTAACTTAGTTTAGAAGTTATTAATATAACACTGTGTAACAAACTATTACAAAATTCAGAGGCTTCAAATAATAAGTCTTTAATTAAGTCAGAAGTCTATGGGTTAGCAACTTAACATGTACTCAGATAGGTGCTTCTCCTGGTCTCAGGTACAATTACATATGTTGTAGTAGATGGTGGATAGCTGGGTGACTGTAGTGACAGGACCATACATCTTTTATCTTTAAGAAGTCTAAGCTGTGGGGTTCACTAAGTATAAGATCATGTCATCAGCAAAGAGACAGAGTTTGACCTCCTCTGCTCCCATTTGGATGCCCTTTATTTCCTTGTCTTGCCTAATTGTATTGGCTAGCACTTCTAGCCAATACACTATTCAGCACTACGTTGAATAGTAATGGTGACAGCGGACAACCTTGTCTGGTTCCAGTTCTAAGAGGAAAAGTTTTCAGTTTTAGTCCATTCAGTAAAATATTAGCTGTGAGTCTGTCATAGATAGCTTCGATCAGTTTCAGAAATGTGCCACCTCTGCCTATACTCTTCAATGTTCTAATTAGAAAAGGATGCTGGATTTTATTGAACTCTTTTTCTGCATCTGTTGAGAGTATCATATGATCTTTGTTTTTGCTTCTGTTAATATGGTGGATAACATTTATGGACTTGCGTATGTTTAACCAGCCTTGCATCCCTGGGATGAAACTTACTTGATCATGATGTGTGACTTTTTTGATGATGAGCTATAGCCTATTGGCCAAGATTTTTTTGAGAATTTTTGCATCTATATTCATTTATTCATGAATAATCTTTTGTAAATTGCACTCCTTCTCCTCCCTTATCTTGGGTGGAAGAAATCCTTAACTAAACCTTCCAAGCCATCAGAGCTTAGTTCACATCTCTACAATTTCTCAAAATTTGAGAAGAAATCCTATTATGAAAACTTCTTGAAAATATTTTGTCATAATGATAAATTTTTGCAGCCTTCTTTTTTTTCTTTTCTTTTCTTTTTTTTTTTTTTAATAGTTTTTGGCCATGGCAGTGTTCAAACACACCACCTCCAGGATATGGGGCCGGCACCCTACTCCTTGAGCCACAAGTGCTGCCCGTATACTGATAAATATTTAAGAGAAACTTTAAAAAATACCTTCTATGTAAAGTTCATGAAGTTTGGTCCTAATGTTTCTAAACTACCTAAATAAACTTCTAAAATATCTAAGTCAATAAATGTATAAATACCTTTTTGTGCTCTTCATATTCTAATTTACTTAGCAACAGTGCCTTCTCAAGATCTGCTTCAAACATTTCAGATGTCAGCTAAAAAAAAAAAAAGGTTTCACAATAAACAGATGATATAGCATTATATCACACTAGCAAAGTAACCATGACATATGATAATATATTGAGAAAAAGAAAACAGACGTTTTAAAAAACAGTATGGGTTCTCTGAAGTTATCTAATCATGCCAAAGTAGGGAAGCCTACATTTTACAGAAGACATCAAAGCATAAATTTCCAATTTTGAGATTTATATCTCTCCCTTCGTTGTTAATGATCTGTTGTATATGATAATATCTTATTTTTTACTTTTGTTCTTTAAATCTCATAAATAAATCAACAAGTATATTGGATGTCAGAGATGCTGTACACTTCAGAAAACTGAAAATTGTAATAGTAATTATTATTCAAAATATAATATTGAGGGGCAGAGGCAAGATGGCAGTCTATAGCCAGCTTTCCACAGAGGCTCCCATCCAGAAAGAGAGTTAAAGGACAGAAATTTAGTAAGAAAACTGATGGTTCAAATAGAGCCAAGAGAAGGTTGAAGAACAGGCATCAACTCTGCTAAGGCGAGCTGTGACCCCAGGACACAAACAAAAGGTGCAGAATTCATCGCCAAGCGGTCGGGAGTCTCCTCCCCCATGAGAACAGCTCACAGTATACTCCATACCTACATACAAACAAGCAAACAGAGTTCAAATGTCCTCTCATTTTACCCCAGGGGAGAGACCTCTATAAACCAGACCTCCTTCCCTTATTAAGGTGCCATGGCACTCTCCTGCCAGGCATAAAACTGTTTAAAACTGTATATATTCTCTACCAGCAATTTTGAAGTCCCAGCACTCCCCTCCACACTCACCCCAAGGTCTGAAAGCCTGTCCCCATGGAGTCCAGATTCTTGGGCATTTTCTTGAGGGATGTAGACGGGGCATGGGCTGTTGCTGATTTGTGCTGATTCGAAAAGTCAGCTGAGAGGGAACCACATAGGAGTGCGGGGTGCCCATGAGGCACAGAACAGCAGCGGCAGGGTGGGAACAATAACAATAGGGCTCACACCCCTGGGGATATTTTGAAAGGACACTCTCAGTCTCTTTGGGCAAACAGAGGAAGCTGGGCAGCTTCTCTGCTGGCAGCCACTGGTGGAACAGATCTGGGACAGATACGCAGGCCCTGGCCCCAGGAGGCGGTACCAGCCTGGGCATAGCATGGGGATTAGAATACCTGTCTGCAGAGACAGGGGACTCCCAGGGCGAGGCTGACCCAGAGGACTGCTTTACTGAGCTTCAGACACACCCAGCCCTCAGGGGATCAAAGCTGAGATAGAGGGCAAGTGGCAAGTGCAACTTTTGACTGAGTCGGCCCCAATACAAACTGCAGCCGAGATCAGGCAGCAACACAGCCGGGGCTGATTTGCAGTCCAGAGTCTGATCCACAGGGGAGGATAGCCAGGACAGAAACAAATTCTGTACAGTTGTTCTGTTCTGTCAGCAACATCAATCAGGGGCAGGACTGGAACTGAGTGAATCGCCCCAGCACCCATTAAGCACCCAAGGTTGTCAGGCCTCACCTTCCCCTGCCGGATAGTGGCAGGGAGTGGCAGAGAGTACTAGCCTGGCTGAAGAGACACAGATCTCTCTCTGACTCAGGCAGGTGCAAACCCCTGGAGCATCTGCTCATTGGAGGAAACTGAATCACAGCCCTGCGGAGTTACCAGTGACTGGGTGTGACAGAGGTACAAGGTGGGGAAAGAGGCATCAACCTTACCAGGCTAATGTATTCACTGGGTGGTTCTGTCCAATCTCACAGAGCACCAGAGCGAGTTATACTGGAGCTGCCAGCAGACCCCCGCTATCTAGTTGCCGGAGACCTTTTGAACACTCCCACCTGGTGCTGACTGGGACAACTGAATGAGACCTCTTCAACTGGGCCAATCACCCAAGGACTATCCAAAGTGGTACCCTGAACTTGTGGTTTGATTTTCCTTTTCCAATTGTTGCCTGTGGGGGGCCCAGTGACATAATTGCTGGTATTTGTCCAAAGCTCAGACTTCAACCCCGAGTAACTGATTCACTAGGGTAAGACAGAGACCAGGTGAAAATAAGACAGAGCCACTTAACCCCACCACATCAAGAAGGTCCCCAGTTTCTTAGGGCGTACCACTGTAAGGGGCCTTGGCAAAGCTCTAGGGGAAAAGGTACAGACAGGAGTCCCAGCTTTCAGGCAAAGGACTGGCCAATCACTACTCCTAGAACCCCCAACCCAACTTCTCCTTATCTGCTCATCTAGCCAAATGGTGTGAAATGATCATGGGGGGTGGAAGAAACAGCGGAAAAGCTCTGGTAACATGAACAACCAGAGTAGATTAACCCCCCCACACACCAATCTAGAACAATCAGGAACAATCTGGTGGACACAACTGAAGATCCCATTCAAGAACAGATGGCTGAGATGTCAGAAACCAAATTCAGAATTTGAATTGCAAATAAGATCAATAAAATAGAAGAAAAGTTGGAATTCAGGGAGCATTTCAAAAATTGTCTCAAGAATTCAAGGAATTCAAAGACAAAATCAAGAAAGATTTTGACACGTTGAGATAAGAATTTGCAGCCCTCAAAGATCTGAGAAATACACTAGAATCCCTCAGTAACAGAATACAGCAAGCAGAAGAAAGAATTTCTGACACTGAAGACAAAGCTTTTGAACCCTCCCAAACATTCAAAGAGGAAGAGAAATGGAGAGCAAAACCAGATCATTCTCTCAGAGAGCTCTGGGATAATTCAAAGAAAACTAATATTTGCCTCATAGGGATCACTGAAAGTAACAAAGTGGCTTCACAAGGCAGAGTCTCTTCTTCATAAGATTATGAAAGAGAACTTTCCAGACATGCCAAGAGATTCTGAAATTCAGATAGCAGACAGTTTCAGAACCCCAGCATGACTCAACCCAAATATGATGTCCCCCAGGCACATCATAATTAACTTCACTAAAGTCAATATGAAGGAGAAAATTCTGAAAGCAGCCAGACGTAAGAAAATCATAACCTACAAGAGGAAGAATATTAGAATAACTGCAGATCTCTCTGCTCAAACCTTTCAAGCTAGAAGAGGATGGTCATCGACTTTTAATTTCCTAAAGCAAAGTAACTTTCAACCCAGGATCCTGTATCCAGCTAAACTGAGTTTCATTTATGATGGAGAAATTAAATACTTTAATGACATTCACATGTTAAAGAAACCTGCCATAACTAAACCAGCTTTCCAAGATATTCTCAGACCTACCTCCAAAATGACCCATGTAATCCTCCACCACAAAAATAAACTCACTCAGAAACTTTTGATCAAATTACAACTTCCACAGTGGCGAAAGGATTAAAAATGTCCACTGGACTTTCAAAAGGTTTATCAATATTCTCAATTAATGTGAATGGTTTAAACTGTCCTCTAAAGAGGCACAGGTTGGCTGACTGGATACAAAAACACAGGCCAGATATCTACTGCATACAAGAATCTCATCTTACCTTAAAAGATAAATATAAACTCAAGGTATAGATAACTGGATGGTCATCTATATTCCAGGCAAATGGAAAGCAGAAAAAAGCAGGTGTTACAATCTTATTTGCAGATACAATAGGCTTTAAACCAACCAAAGTAAGGAAGGATAAGGATGGACACTTCATATTTGTTATGGGTAATACTCAATATGATGAGATTCCAATTATTAATATTTATGCACCCAAGCAGAATGCGCCTCAATTTATAAGAGAAACTAACAGACTAGAGTAACTTGATTTCCTCCAGCTCCATAGTAGTCGGAGATGTTAACACTCCTTTAGCAGCGTTGGAAAGATCCTCCAATAAGCAGCTAAGCAAAGAAAGTTTAGATTTAAACTTAACCATTCAACATTTGGATTTAACAGATATCTACAGAACATTTCATCCCAACAAAACTAAATACACATTCTTCTTATCAGCCCATGGAACATACTCCAAAATCGATCACATCTTAGATCACAAATCTAACCTGAGCAAATTTAAAAGAATGTGGCTCAGTGCCCATGGCTCAAGCAGCTAAGGCACCAGCCACATACACCTAAGCAGGTGGGTTTGAATCCAGCCCTGGCCACCAAACAACAATGACAGCTGCAACCAAAAAATGGCCAGGAGTTGTGGCTGGTGCCTGCAGTCCCAGCTACTTGGGAGGCAGAGGCATGAGAATCACTGGAGCCTAGGATGTGGAGGTTGTTGTGAGCTATGATGCCAAGGCACTCCACCCAGGGCAACAGCTTGAGGCTCTGTCATAAAAAAAAAAAAAAAAAAAAAAAAAGAAATTATTCCTCGTATCTTCTCAGACCATCATGGAATAAAAGTTGAACTCAGTAACAACAGGAATCTGCATACTCATACAAAACCATGGATGCTAAATAACCTTATGTTGAAAGATAGATGGGACATAGATGAGATTCAGAAGGAAATTACCAAATTTTTGGAACAAAACAACATGAAGACATGAATTATCAGAACCTATGGGATACTGCAAAGGCAGTCCTTAGACGGAAATTTATAGCACTGTAGGCCTTCCTCGGGAAAATGGAAAGACAGGAAATAAAAAGTTTAATGGGACATCTAAAGCAACTGGAAAAGGAAGAACATTCCAATCCCAAACCCAGCAGAAGAAAAGAAATAACCAAAATTAGAGCAGAATTAAATAAAATTGAAAACAAAAGAATTATACAACAGATCAATAAATCAAAAAGTTGGTTTTTTGAAAAGGTCAATAAAATAGATAAACCTTTGGCAAACCTAACCAGGAAAAAAAGAGTAAAATCTCTAATCTCATCAATCAGAAATGGTAAGGACGAAATAACAACAGACTTCAGAAATGTCAAAAATCCTTAACAAACATCACAAGATCTCAGAAATATGAAAATCTGAAGGAAATTGACCAATACTTGGAAGCACGTCACCTTC
>CAUYON010071235.1:0-21636 GCA_963573935.1 Arctocebus calabarensis
ATCACAGCTCACAGCAACCTCCAATTCCTGGGTTCAAGCGAGTCTCTTGCCTCCACCTCCCAAGTAGCTGGGACTACAGGCGCCCGCCACAACGCCCGGCCATTTTTTGGTTGCAGCCGTCATTGTTGTTTGGCGGGCCCGAGCTGGATTCGAACCTGCCAGCTCAGGTGTACGTGGCTGGTGCCTTAGCCTGCTGAGCCACAGGCGCCGAGCCTGTTCTGGAGCTCTTTTCTCACCTGACTCCTTCGAGGATCCTCTGTTGTGGTTGGACCAGACGTGACAGTCCTGGTGTTCAGGTCCTGCCACAGTTCACAAGTGTTCTAAGCCTGGGTGGGAGGGTCAGCCTGGTAGTGGTATAGTAAGTATTCTCTCACTCTCTTCTCCCAGAGAAAACCAGGTGTTACTCCCTTTTTACACAGATGGGAAAACTAAGCCCAGAAAGGGCACATGACTGGCCCATCTGTTGACCTTGACTAGCATAGCACTCTTTTCATCATGCCATGTTACACTTGTATATCTCAGTGGATGTGCCTAGGAGGAGAGTTCTGACTTGTAGAACTCTCTGCACAATTGATGGTCAGTTGGAGAGTTTCCAGAAAGTTTAAGTAGAGGAAAGAAATAACACTTGCGGCACGTTTTTTAGTAGAAGCTTAGTGCCGGCAGAAGACTTGTTTACTTGTGGTGCTATACTTGTATGGCTGGGTGTTTGTCTCACTTTCTATGAAGGAACGTGGTAGATGTGTTCTTTTAAAAACACTGGACTGGAGACCTGGGATCACCCTTCCACTCCTCCTCATGCTGTTTGCTTTGGCGGCCGGCCAGCTGCCTGCCTCTGTGTGTCAAAAACAAGATCTCTCCACCCAAGGACGTGATAGAGCTATCTGCAAGCCATTTTAAGACACATATTCAGACTTAATGATGGCACTTGAATTAGTTTTCACAACCACTGTGCACCAGAACTTAACTACTTCCCTCACAGGCCACCTTCTAAAACTTATCGTTCACCTAGGTGATTCTCTCAAGACTCCACCTATTTCTTAAAGTTCTTACAATTCTAAGCTGCCAAATTTTTGCCTCTTACAGCATAAACTGCTGGAAAGTAGTGAAGGGGACATTTTCTAGAGCAGTGGTTCTCTCAACCTTTCTAATGCCGTGACCCTTTAATACAGTTCCTCATGTTGGGGTGACCCCCAACCATAAAATTATTTTCATTGCTATTTCATAACGGTAATTTTGCTACTGTTATGAATCATAATGTAAATATCTGATACGCAGGCTGTAGTAGGTAACCTCTGTGAAAGGGCCGTTTGACCCCCAAAGGGGTCATGACCCACACATTGAGAACCGCTGCTCTAGAGAGAGAGAAGGTGATGGCTAAGGCAGAAAAAGATAAACAGTACGGTTGGCACATTTAAGAAGCTTATTAAATTGGTTCTTTAGCCCTAATTGCCCTTCTTGTTTCAGAAGGTCAGCACTAATCATTTAGCACCATAGGACACTGGGCATATTGTAATTATGATTGTGACCTTTGAGAAGCGTCATACTTGAGTCTGGTAGACTCTGTTCAAGAAGAAGGGGAGAATTTTAGGAATATTCAGAAAATTAAACTAAAAGTTGTGATGCTCAAAGTGTTGATTATCCTGAAAGTGTGTTAATGAAGAACAGTTTTTCCCTACAGATATTGCCAGCATGAAATCTCATGCCATGTTGATTGGTGGCACTGGTTTTTATTTTAAAGAACTTTTTTTTCTGTTGTTGAGATCTGTAGCTCTCTTATAGACCAAGGTGGGCCTTGAGGCTAAGAGTTTGAGACCATGTTGGGCTACATAGTGGGACCCTGTCTCTAAAATTAATGTGGAAGAAAAAAAGTTTGGTGAGGCAGATGGATCACTTGAGCCCCAGGATTTTGACGTTGGTGTGAGATGTGATCGGCCGCTGTCCTCCAGCCGGGATGACAGTGAGAGCTTGTATCTGAACAAAAAGGGGTGGGGAGATAGTTAAATAAATATCTGTAAAACCAGAGTGGAATATTATAGAACTATTGAAAAGGCGAGGTCTGCTTAACATTTATTGTTAAGGAATGAAGGCAAAGAAATTACGTGTGAACGTTATAGATCAGTTATACAGTGCAATCCTATTTTTAATATGTCTGAATAAAATGAATACATGTTATAGAATGTTTTATGTATTTTGGGAGGAAGAATATATATCAAATGCAAAGAGTGATCATCTATCTAGGATTATGTAAAGATACTCGTTTTCTATTTCTTAAATCTCTGTATTATTTGAACTGTTTATAAATATAAAACCAGAGTTATTTTATATTAACTTAGAATTTTTTTTTTTTTTTTTTTTTTTTTTTTTAGAGATATTGTCTTGCTGTGTTATTCAGGCTGGACTTGAACTCCTGGGCTCAAGTGGTCTTTCTGCCTCAGCCTCCCAGTAGCTGGGCCAGTCAGCATGACCCCCTCTTTTAAGGTCTTGTAGTTCTTTGACTCACTGGAACTTCCCTGATTTCCTTTTTTATAAGGGGGCTCCTTGACCTTTGAAAAGTTGGATACTGCAACATCCTTTTCTCTTCCTGAACAATAACAAGCAAAATAATGATAATAAAGCATTAACAATTTGTTTTAAAAAATGGAATTGTGGCTCGGCGCCTGTGGCTCAGCGGGCTAAGGCACCAGCCACGTATACCTGAGCTGGCAGGTTCGAATCCAGCCTGGGCCCACCAAACAATAATGACGGCTGCAACCAAAAAATGGCCGGGCGTTCTGGCGGGTGCCTGTAGTCCCAGCTGCTTGGGAGGCAGAGGCAAGGGACATGCTTGAGCCCAGGAATTGGAGGTTGCTGTGAGCTGTGATGCTATGGCACTCTATCCAGGGTGACAGCTTGAGGCTCTGTCTCAAAAAAAAAAAAAAAAAAAGGAATTGCATCTGTTCTTTATGAAAATCATGTGGCACACATCACTAGGCATCTACTGTGTATCAGCGTTTGGGATACAAGGATGAATAAGACATAGGTCCTATTCTTCAGAGTTCAAAGTGAAGTCAGGAGAGCAGTTAGAGTGATAAGTGACGGTCAGACTGGTGATAGGTGTTAACCAGAGGGCAGCAGAGTGCACGCAGTGAGAGTGTAGTCATGCTGGTAGTTCACTTATTCAATAACGGCATGTGCCTTTTCTGGCCAGAGACACTCTTCTCGACACTGGGACAGTAGTGAACAAGGCAGATAAAGTCCCAGTTTTATGGAACTTCCATAAACAAGAGAGAGACATAGACATGCCATGAAGAGTATGATCAGTGTGATGACAAAAAATAAAGATCATGACAGCTGGGGGCAGGGGTGTTGTGACCCGATTTAGGGAGCAGAGCCCTCAGGGAGAGGAGAGGGCAGATGCTAGCGTCAGGGAAGGGGGTCGGGGAGCTGGAGACCACCTTCCAGGCAATGGGTTCAGCTGGTGCAGAGGCCCAGCGGTGTAGGCCAGTTGAGGACCCTGAGCGTTTGTATAGATGGAAAGCAAGTCTGGAGGGCATTACTAGGGCTCACTGTGAATGACACATTTTGGAGTCTGGATTGGACTTGCTGGTGACTGCCTGGCCTGCTGGACTTCAAATTGCAAAGAGTCATGAGGGGATCAGTAGTTTAGAAAGTTCCCTCTGACTTTGAGACTGAATTGAAAGAGGAAGGGGCCATTACAATGGCATGGGAGAGATGGGAGATGGTCAGGCCCGGCCAGAGAGAGTGAAATAAAGAAATAAACAGAATGTGGAGGGTCAGGTGATGTAAGCAACGGAAATCCTGACTAGAAGAGGAGTAGTAAGAGATTGAGGTCGTGAGGAGATAATTCATATTGGTTTATTGGATTTTAGGTTTATCTGATGTGACTTCTGACTTTAAAATGTCTTCTCAGAAGTCACCAATGACCTCCTAAAGCTAAACTTGGCTTTTTTTTTTTTTTTGGTAGAGACAGAGTCTCACTTTATCACTCTTGGTAGAGTACGTGGTGTCACAGCTCACAGCAACGTCCAACTCCTGGGCTTAGGTGATTCTCTTGCCTCAGCCTCCCGAGTAGCTGGGACCACAAGCGCCCACCACAGCGCCCGGCTATTTTTTGTTGCAGTTCGACTGGGGCTGGGTTTGAACCCGCCACCCTCGGTACACGGGGCCAGCGCCCCACTGACCGAGCCACAGGTGCCGCCCTAAACCCTGGGCTTTTTTTCTTTTAGCTCAGTTTCTCTCTGTTGTCTGGGATTTTTCATGCCTTGACCCTCCCTAGGAACTGCAGAGACCCTTTTCCCAGGGGTCTCTGGCTGGCACCCTGAAAGCTGGACCAAGCAAGTCCTTCCTTTATTTCTTTTGGTGTCCCTGTTCATCCTTTTGTGACTCTTCCACCACGTCTGGGAGGTGTGGTGAGATGCAGCTTCCCACCTCCTTTCTTGTCCCCTGAATGTTAGTAAAAAGGCCCTTTACCTTCTTAGAGTTTTACTGAGAATCAATACAAGGGAAACTCATAGGAAGCAAAGGTAACAAAATAACATAGGTGAAGTGGTGAAGACAGCAAGGGTAACCATGTTAAACAAGGAAGCGAGTGCGGGTCCTGCAGGAGGTTCTTCTGCTCTTACAGAGTCGCCCCTGCTCCTGGCCTCTGGTCAGGCCGTGTTAGGCTCAACAGTCTGATCTGTTATTCTCCAGGGTTGAATGTGCCAGACCTGCCTGTCTTCTCCACTCCCCTTCTCCACATCCTCCTTACCTCTTTCTCCATGAAAGCTGTCCAGCGCCAGGCATAAAGGTGTAATTAAAGCACTCAGGGCAAACGTGGAGTGTCCACTTCTGGGCCACCTGAATAATTTGCATCTTGCATATATTCCCAAGCTTTACCATGTATATAGGGGTAGTATTTTTTTTTTTTTTTTTCAATTTCAGGTTAATGTGAGGATACATACAATTAGGTTACATTGTTTGTGTTTGTAAGGTAAAGTCCAAGTTGTAGTTGCGTCCTTCACCCAAGAAGTATGCCATGTACCCCATATACCCTGACACTGTACAGATAGACAGGAACCTGTCAGCCCCCTTCTGCCACCCTTCATATGGCAGCCTTACAGTATTTCTTTGTGGAATCACTCTGGTCTTCCCCATCCTCCAGTGGATCCATCTGATAATCTGAGCTCCTTATTGGAAGAAATCATCCGGGATATTCTTAGTCCTCAGGATGTAAAAATAAAGTGTCAAGGGACTTTGTTTGCTTTCCTCTTCTCACTCTGCCTGTTTTGCCTCTGGAACCTGCCAACATTGCCTCGTCCTACGAGACCCACTCCCTTACTGTACCTGGGCATCTTCATTGATACCCATATGGGATGATCGCCATCCCAGCCCAACTACTTATTAGCCCCGGGCCGGGTTTGAACCTGCCAGCCCCGGGGTATGTGGCTAGCACTCTAGCCACTGAACTACAGGTTCCAAGCTGTCATTCTGTATTTTATTTGCAAATCTGACATTCCCAGACCTAGCAGTTTCCAGATTACCAGAGGAGGCAAAGAAAATGAGAGTAGAGGAGGACAAGGGTAATCTTACGTCATCTTATTAAAAACAGCAACAATAAACCAACTTGGAGAAGGGATCACTTCCCCGCTGACTTCCTAGCTCACCCCAGCCATCCTCTATCCAAAACTGACACTGTCATGTACTTTCTTTCCACATCTCACAAAGAGGCTGGTGACTTGGGATTGGCTTTCTGTCCTTCGCTGACTCTTTGTCAGCTGCAAATCGGAAGTAGTAGTCTGAACTCCAGGGAAAACTCCCGCTAATTCTGTCTTCCCTGCCCTCATTTTCTGTTGCATTGGAGACACAAGACAAGCAGAACCACTGTGCCCCAATCCAGCCTATTATCACTTAGAAAAGGCAGGTGTTACAAGGGGGTGTAGTGGAGAGTATGGCTAGATAAACAGAGTTTTCCCATATTCCTGGGAAACTATAGGGCTTTCTGCTGTTGTCTCTTCTGCTTCCATTTAGGGCCCTGAAGAGGTGACCAGTTGTATTTTCCTCCTGAGCTCCTCCTAGGTTTATGAGGTTTTTTTTTAGACAAGAGTCTCACTCTGTCACCTTGGATAGAATGCAGTGGCATTGTACCTCACAGCAACCTCAAACTGTCAAACTCCTGGGCTAAAGCAGTCCTTTTGCCTCAGCCTCCCCCGTAACTGGGATTACAGGTACCTGCCATGATGTCCAGCTAGTTTTAGGATTGAGTCTCACTCTTACTCGGGCTGTTCTCCAACTCATGAGCTCAAACAATCTACCCACCTCGGCCTCCCAGAGTGCTAGGATTATAGGAGCGAGCCACCGCACCTGGCCCTTGAGGTCTTATTTTAGCAGTGCTCTGGCCACTTGCTTCTAAGTCAGAGGTCAGCAAACCTTTTCTGGTAAAGGCCAGACATTACAGGCCACCTGGTCTCTGCCATTACCACTAAACCCCACCTGCTGTTGTAGCATGACAACACGCAAACCAATGGATGTGGCTGTATTCCAGTGAACTTCTATTTATGGACACTGAAATGTGACTTCCATGTAGTTTATTATTTTTCAACTGTTAAAGAATATAGAAATTGTTTCTTCATTTGTGGGGCACACAGAAACATGTGAGCCATGGTTGGCCAGCCCTCTTTTAAGTCATCAGCAGAGATTAGAAACCTGGCCCTCAGCTTCCCTCTGAGGGGCTAAATGGCTTTTTGCCCTAAGGCAGAGGTTCTCAACCTGTGGGTCGAGATCCACAGGAACTGTATTAAAGGGCCACAGCATTGGGAAAGTTGAGAACCACTGCCCTAAGGTCACATATGCTGCTGCCACCAAGTGACTGACTGGGCCAGGATCATAAGCAGTGGGTTTGGGCTTTTAGCTGCCAGCAGCGCGGGTACACTGCTGCACAGAGGTGGCGCCTGTGTGGGTCTGTAGATCTTCTGAGGAGTCTGAGCCGTTAACGGTCAAGTCTGGCCATAAATTCAGTGTAATAATGAATGTAGTTCATAATGGTCATATGCTATAATACCCAGGGTAATTTGGGGCTAATAAATAAGTAACCAGCAGATTTGAATGTGGGGCAATTGTATGCCTCTGGTGTAATGCTGCTTTCGACATACAGCGGTGTGCGTGCTTGGTGTTGTGTGGTTTCTAGGTAGGAAGATTGATTAGTCTTGAGTTTCTGTCACCGGATGGAGTGTGGCTGCACCTGAAACGCAGGTTGGGAGGCAGGGCCTTTTATTCCTGAGCGTGACCGATGGAGGCTCTGTGTTTTATGGATGGAAGATGTGCTTTGTGAGGTGGGCAATGGAATTACATTGCCACAGAAATCACTCCTGGTCTGAGAATCAAGTTTGCATGTGTGCCCTGTAGCTTTCATTCTTGCCGAATGCTGGGAGACTGGTGGTTATTAGGTTATGTCGAAGCAGTGTTTGCCTTAATACATGGTCCTCTTGCAGTAACTCAATAATGGAAGGGGTAGGGAGGGGGAGAGAGGAGGAGGAGGTGGTGACCTGCTTATTTCTGAAGTTGGGAAGCATCTGAAAGTCAAGAAAGCTTTGTGCGGTGTAGCAGTGAGCGACTGGGGTTCTGCACTCCAGCCCTCATCCGCAGGTGGCAGCAGGCTTGAATCTCCTAGCCCCGGGCCTCCTGGAAGGCAGTGTGGCTTCGAGGTCAGAGAGCAGCCTCTGCCTCAGACTGCCTGGCTCCTGGCCCTCTGTTTTCTACCTCTTTGCCTTTGGGCAAATTACTTAACCTTGCTATTTACTGAGTTGTACAATGGGGGTATTAATAGACATACCTTCCTCATAGGGCTGTTGTAAGAGTAAAACGAGTTAACGTATGTGAAGTGCTTAGGCTGGCTCGTGGTGAGAAGCATGTGACTCTTTATGGTGGTGGTGGTGGTTGTGGAAGAAGTGGCTTTCTTATCCCCTGATCTCATGCTGTGAGGGTAAGTACAGTTCTGGTAGTAATCACTCAAATAAGCTGGTAAGCGTGTTCTCTGTTCCCACCAGCTCACGAGGGAGAGATGTGAACATCTGTGGGGAAGCGTTCTGGGTATTCTTTGTGAGAACTGCTTCATGGAGGATGCTGGGCCCTCCTGAGGTTCTCATGCTAGACTAGTCACTTGCTGGTGATGGGCCCTTCTTCAGGTTCCTGACCTTGCTGAGCATGAAATGAGAGATAATTAGGTGTCCGAACCCCATCCATAAGACTGTCTTGAGGGCGAGACAGTAGGTAACCAAAGTGAAAGTGCTTTGTAAGCTGAAAAGTTCCTCCTGAGAGGAAGGATAGGATTGCTGTGGCTATCCTCATTCCCCTCTTTATGTTGGGCTCTTGCTTGCCCTCCTCCAGCTCCTGTGGGGCGGGGGCTTTGATATCATGTTCATTTTGATTGCCCTCCCCCCACCTTTTTGGGTGAAATTATTGACATAATTCAAGTTTGAAGTTGCATAAGAATATAACATTTTGATTCTGTGTAAAGGTATTATTTCTAAATCCAGTTTCTCACCTCCCCTCCTCTCCCCTCTCTCCTTCCTTCTCCTTTTTTCCTTTTCTTCTTTTTCTTAGTAGGGCAGGAACTCCCTCTGTTGCCCAGCTAAAGTGCAGCAGTGTTAGCCTAGCTTATTGCAATGCTAAGCTCCCGGGCTCAAGAAAATCTCCTGCTTCAGCCTCCTCCTAAGTAGTTGGGACTGTGGGTGTCAGCCACCATGCCATGCTAATTTTTTTTTATTGTTTGTAGGGATGAGGTCTTGCTATGTTGCTCAGGCTGATCTCAAACTCCTGGACTCCAGCGATCCTCCCACCTTGGCCTCCTAAAGTGCAGGGATTACAGGCGTGAGCCACTGTGCCTGGCCCGCCCTTCTTTTCTTTTCCTCTTGTTACTCCTCTAGAGCAGTGGTTCTCAACTTTCCTAATGCTGTGGCCCTTTAATATAATTCCTGTGGGTCCCAACCGACAGGTTGAGAACTGCTGCTCTAGAGTTCTTAAGTACCAGTCTCTATCGGGTAATTTTCCTTTATATTGGTTTTTCTGTTTGGCCCAGGCTTTTTTTTTTTCCATTTTTTTGAGACAGTCTCACTATGTCGCCTCTGGTAGAGTGTTGTAGTGTCATAGCTCACAGTAACCTCAGACTCCTAGGCTCAAGCAAGCCTCTTGCCTCAGCCTCCTGAGTAGCTGGGACTACAGGCACCCACCACAACTCCTGGCTACTTTTAGAGGTGGGGTCTTGCTCTAGCTTAGACTGGTCTTGAACTTGTGAGCTCAGGCGATCCACCTGCCTTGGCCTCCCACAGTGCTGGGTTATAGGCGTGAGCCACTGTGCCTGGCCCGCCCCAGGCTTTTTTAAAAGGAGAAATTTCATTAAATACCGAAACCTTTATCCTAATGTTACCTTATTTAAGTGTCTTCCTTATCCTAGCTTGGGCTGAGTAGTATGAATTTCTCTGTGATTTACATGTGTCATAATTCTTTCAATAAAGGACAGTACTCTAATTGTTTGAAAACTTTGCTCTAAGTTTGCTTCTTGGGGAGTCTGAGAGGCTTTTGAGCAACTGCTTCTGAAGTGTGGTTGCTTCCTGGCATTCCCAGGGCTTGGGAAGCTTTTGATTTGATGGTGACATTTTGAGACATTAGTGTAGGACTCAGTGTCTTGGCCTAGGTCATTTCCAAGCTCTCTATTAAGTGTCTCCCCAAGATCAGCAGCCCCTGTGTATCTTACCCTGCACCAGAAAAGAGAGAGCAGTGTGGGGAGGTAATAAGAGGTACTTGGGGACCTTTGACTCTGTTGAGCAGAAGAGGGGTTGTGGTGGCTGGTGGCCACATCCTATGGAGGAATGTCCTTGTCTCATGGTGGGAGATTGGGAAAGTACCTTATACGCTCATGTTAATGAGGTGAGCTATTGTTCTGTGAGCTTCCTGAGAGGGAGGCACCGCCGACAAAACCTCATGCCTTGTCAAGTACAGGTGGCCCAGCCACAGTCCCTGACCTTGCCCCATGCCCCGACGCTTCTTAGACCCTGTACTGCTTGCTAATTCCAGGTGACTTTTCAGCACATCTTCTTCTCTTTCCCTTTCCTCTTCTAGTTTTTTTGGTTAAAAGGGCAAGCAAGGAACAAGGATTGTTCTGTACTGAAGAAGACAAACAGTGCTGAGATAAATCTTGGCAACTTTTTCAAATTTTGACCTGGGAGAAGCCATGGGTTGGAAATGTGGCTGGCGTATTGGTTCAGACTACAAAGAGCTTGGCTAGCTGTACAGCCTTGAGCTAAGGGCTCTGAGACTTTGACTTGAAAATTATACTTTGGGAAATAAATACTGAGGAAGATAGCAACCCCCCCCCCCCAAAAAAAAAGAGAGAGAGGGGAGGGGAATGCTGAGTGAGAGGAACATAGTCCAGGTAGCATGGTCTGTAATGAAAACACAAACCCTCCTGCTTTGTAAGCCAGGGTGTGTTGGAGGAGGGTGGGATGGAACAGGCTGTGGTTTCCCTAATCCTATAAACTTGAGGACGTGACTCTTCATCCCCAGAGCCGATGGCTCCGTAAATAGTTAATGAGGGGGTTCGAATGATAGATTTCTTTTCTTTGAGTAGAAAGGACATTAGAAATTTAACTTCCTCATTTCGTGTGGACCCAGGCAGGCTAAGTGGCCTTGCAGAACTCATGGCCAGTAATTGGCCAAGGTGGAACTATAGCCCCACCTTCTTCTCTTAGTGAGGGGCATATCTCATTATATCATGTTGCTCTTCTAATTAAGTCGTGGATAACGTCTGTGGCATACTTAATTTCTAATTAGACTACTTCATGGATCAATTTGCATTTAATGTTAAATCTAATGTGGAAATCATTAAAAACTTAGATCCCTAGGGAGAGGAATAGGGACTTATTCTGTGCCTATTAAAAATAACAAGTATAAGCCCCGTGTCAATGCATGAAGTTTTTTATTTGGAGTGGGAAAACAGTAGGAAATGCAGAACATGCAGATAGTCTGTGAGCTTGTGAATTGGGGAAATGTCTAGGGTCCAGCTCAGATTTTATAGTGCTTGTCGTAACTTTTGCAACTGGTATTATTTCTGCAATAATAATAGTTCTGTGCTTCTGTGTGTGCCTAGTAATTAAAACCAATAGAACTTTGCAGGTGGTTTGGGTTTTGAGACCCCTTTAATTCTTAAGAACTTGGTACTGCTAAAATGAGGGAGGCATCTGCCCTACCATTCCTGCTTTCAAGAAGAGGGGCCCTGAGTGCCACCACAGGCTTTATCACAGCATTGTCTGGCTAAAGGGACAGTCCTTGGGTGTCTCATGTCGGCACAGGCACCTCTGCTGAGCAGCTTCTCAGAGTTAACTCACCAGCATCTTGGATCTTGTGAGTACCTCGTGAATCCTTTATGGGTTAGACTGATTTTTCTTTCATTTTCTTATTTTTCATGTTTGACTAATCTGTGTTTAGTTAGACTGTAAAGAATGTGGTGATTTCGGGTCTAGATTCTGACTCAATCCTGGTGTACTGGACAAGCATTTAATCCTGGTTGCTAGTTACTTCCTCGAGGACATGTGACTGTAGCAGCACCTGGCCCAGTGGATGGTGTGGGCTTGGGAAAGAAGCTTCCCCTTCTGCTTCCTTTCTCCTTGCCTTCTCCTGTAGGAACATCAATTTAGTGATTGGATGACTGGGTCCAGGGGCACCCACATTTTTTTCTGGCTCTTGCTAGTGCCTGCTACTCATTTATTCAGCCACTATTTACTAGGGCACAGTATCCCCAGGTCCTGTTTTGGGCGCTGGGTGTCAAACCCCATGTGGAACCCTTCCATGTCCTAGAGCTGACCCTATGGTGGAGAGGGACAGGCAAATAAGCAAACAGGATACTAAATATAGTGGGATGCAGATACGGTGTACCAGCTCACTCATTTATTCACTCACTCATTCACCTGTTCTTGAAGTGACATTTTTGAACACCTGTTATGTTCCCAGCATTATGTTAAACACGGAACATGTGAAATTAAATAATGTCTGTTAGCCTAAGAATTATTTCACCAGAAAAAAAGGGTCTGGAAAACGCTGATCACTCTCTTGTGTTCTTCCACAGTGTATGTTTTAACTTTTGGGGTTGAATATTCATTTGAACAAGTAAGGCTTTTTTTTTTTTTTTGAGATAGAGTTTCACTTTGTCACCCTCAGTAGAGTGTCGTGGTGTCACAGCTCACAGCAAGCTCAAACTCTTGGGCTCAAGTGATTCTCCTGCCTCAGCCTCCCAAGTAGCTGGGGCTACAGGCGCCTGCCACAGCGCCTGGCTATTTTTTGGCTGTAGTTGTCATTGTTGTTTGGCAGGCCTGGGCTGGATTCGAAGCCCCCAGCTCTGGTGTACGTGGCTGGTGCCCTTGCTGCTGAGCTGCCGGTGCCGAGCCAAGTACACACTTCTAAAAATGCTCAACCACGACCCCCTTTACCCTCCAACAGATTTTTATGTGTGGGTAGGGAGATGGACATATGACTTTGGGAGTTTGCATTTGGCAGATGTTCACATGATTCTTCGGCCAGAGCTTCTCAGATATCCTTGTGGATGAGAATTGCCTGGGAGGCTGGTTAGATTCACATTCAGGCGCTTCACTCCCAAATATTCTGAATCACAGGTCTGGGTTGGAGTCAATCATTTGAGCAGTGCAGGTGAATTGGTTGCAGGTGGACTGTGAACAACATACAGATGAAACGGTGTCAGATTCACACAATACTGGAAGAAAATTCAACCATCTCATTTTATTGAGGAGGAAGCTATGTCCCTGAGAGCGGAGGGGCCCAGGATTGGAAACTACAGAGGACAGGATGGGCCAGGGCTTTGAAGTGGAACATGTGCAATCTCATCCTGCCTCCACCATCCTGTTGCCTCATGCAGGCAGCCCAGGGCAGGCCGTCCAGTTTCTCTGAGCATCCCTTTCCTCCTCAGCCTGCCGTGCTGCTGGGCCATGCTGAAAGATGTGACGGGAAGGATCTGGGCAGAGCACAGGATAGAAACTCGAGGGGCTAGGTATTGGTGCATGCTAAAAAATAACATACATATTAGTTTCCCAAATTCCTGATTTCATTTTTATTTTTTTGAGTTGAACTGCTGTATATAAACCCCGATTTCTCTCTTTTTAAGATTGCACTCCAAAAAGTACTATAACCACAATAAAGAAAATCAAACAAAAGTGAAAAAGAAAAGCTTGTCTACAGGCATGCCACCCTAACACAACTGTTTTCATTTTAACTTTTATCCCTTGTCTGTATGCAGGCATATTTCTATATAGCTGTAATCACATGTAGACTCAATTTTGTATTCTGCTTTTTTCAGTAAACCCTAAGTAAATGCTTTCCAAATGGTTATGTTAGTCTTTAAGATGATTTTTAATGGACTTACAATCTATCATCCCACAGGCTGAATTTACTAAACCATTCATCTACTATTGGACATTTAGATTTTTTTCCTATAGTTCCGTGCTGTTGTAAGTAATACTTTGAGATACAGTTTATTGTAGATTATTTCCTTACAGTGAATTCCCAAGAACAGGATTTCTAGCTTAAGGGCTGCAAGTATCTTTTTGGCTCCCAGTGTATGTTGCTAAATTAAATTGCTTTCTGAAAGGGTTGTACCAGTTTATAATGCCACCAGCAGTGCATGAAGATACCAATTTCAACATCTTGGCCTGAGTTGGGTATTGTAATTTTTACAATGGGTTGGCTCAATGGTGCATCATTTTTGATTGGTATTTCTTGGATCATGGTAAGGTTGAGTATGACTTTATTTATTGCTGTACTTTTAGATTTTATTTAATTTTTCTTATAGTCAGAACCTAGCCAGTTGAAGCCAGATTTTCTAGGTTCTTGGATTTTGTGGTTAAAAAAACAAAACCCAGAGTCCTTCCATATAATAACTACTTCGGACATATTTTATGGTTGGATTAACTGTCATTTTTACTTCCGCATAGGTCACAAACGTGACATTTGAAGAGTTGAGGGGCTTTTCCTCTCCTTAAATTCTCCTTAGTTCTTTCCTGTCTTCTACCATCTCTCCACCACGCCCCCCATCTCTGGTCTTTCCCCTCCCCTGTAAGCACCACTTTTGTCTCTTTGGAGATAAAATGTAAAAGGATCAGCTTTTAGGCATGCTCCTTCAACTTAAAAAACATAAGTTGCCTAAATTACTTAGTATGGAACGAGGATAAAGAAAATCACAGTATCGTAACAAATTGCCTGTGACTGCGTTGCAAAAGCAAACCTCTCCCACAAAATCTTAGAAAGGTGTGTTTGAGGGTGTAATCTTAGCTTGTGGTTCAGGGGAGCCCAACTTGTTTTTCAAGTTGGTCTTGAATAACTTTGTTCTTTCTGGAATGCTTGCCATCCTCAGTATGACAGAGTTTGCTTGATGACAAACTCTTTTACTCTGCTGTACATACCGTGGCCACTGAACTGGTTTGTTTATTTGCCTGGGGTAAATGATTGAAATCACTCCCCTTTGCAGCACAGCTCTTATTCCCTGGGCCCTCTAATGGTGCTGCCAAACCCATGTCTAGCCTTACGGTGGCCCCTAAGTTCACACTGTCCCCTGCCCTGACGAAGACCAGGAAAGGGCTAAAGGACACACACTCCGTTGGGTGTGGACATGATTTCTTGAGCTCATGGGCTCTCTCCTTGGTAGTGCTGCCCCAGTGGGCACATGTTAAGAGAATCCGATGTTGGCAGAATAGCTGGGTCTCTGTACATAATAGAATGGTCGAGGCTCTATTTCAGTTTAATTTGTTAATGAAACAAGACGGCGTGCATTTTCCCTTCCTGCACACCTCTCAGGCTGTTTGAGATGAGGCACAATTAATTTATTTGTACTGTCTGTGGAGGCATATGCCAGCTAATGTAGTGCAAGAGCTTTTATCTTTATGTTTGTAATGAAGAGGGGCAGGCTGCTGGCAAACTGACAGGGAGTGCTGATGACTCATTCTGTGCATGCAGAGTGCTTTCTTCTGAAATCGTAAAATGCATGCACACGCGATGGGCACCCAAGCCTGGTTTCCATTTGAAATGGGCAGAACCTGCATGGGGAAGTTCAGCTGCCTCTGAAACACTGCAGGAGAAAGAAAGAAAAGGCCGGGAGGCTGTTTCTCCCGCTCCCTGGCCTGGCTTGACTGAGGGCAGGATCTTTTGCTCGGTGGGGGCCCTACCCTGGGATGGGAACTCCCAGCCGCGCCTGGCCTCTCCTCTGGCCTCTCCTCCTCCTCGCCTTTCCCCGGAAGGCCGGCTCCTTTGTGCTTGTTCTTTGTGCTCCAGTAAGCAGCCTTTCCCACCTGCCAGGCCAGGCGCCTGATGCCTGGTTCACCTGGCAAGGCCTGTGTTTCCAGGCTGCTCCCTAACCATGATTCCGGACAGCGCCTTGGAAGCTTTGCTTTATGAGGCTATGAATTGTGGGCCTGTCTGATTTTTTTAGACTGGGAGTGCACATGGGGTTCTTCTGGCCTTTGGTTGAGTTCCCCAGGCCTAGGCCTTGGAGGTGGCAGTATTGGTTGTGGTTTGCTCTGTCCCTCTGACTTGCCTCAAGAGAAATAGTTAACACAGTAGCTAGTGTTGGTTTGGCCCTTTGTAGTTTATAAGGTGTTCTGGCATGAAAACAAATCTGAGTTGGATGTATTGTTATCCCCATTTTATGGATGAGAAAATCAATGTGCTCAGAGCTTAAATGACATGCCCACGATCAAGCAGCTAGCTGGTGGAAAGGTAGTGGCCATGAAAACCTGGACTTTGGAGGTCCAAAACCTGGTCTTATGATCTTTTCAGGATATTCATTCATTAAGGACAAAGTGAAACTGGTTGTCCAGATAAACTCTTTAAGAATTATGTATATATTTCTATAGTTCAGTAGAATAGTAGAAGGTTCACAGGATACTTCCTGGAGACTTACAAGCAAAAACTTTGCACTGGTCCAGAGAAGTAACCTTTGTAGTGTAGTGTCAGAAGTTTTTCTTGCTGTGTTGGATGTCTGATAGAGCTGGTTGTGCCAGGAGGGTTAAGTGCACACATCCCAGTTTCTCCTGTGCCCTGGGTACAGGTCACACCAGTCACTGTGCATGACCTTACTGGCTTTTAGAGCCTGCAGGAACCACGGAGATTTTACAGATGAGGAAACTATGGTCTAGAGTGAGAGATTCTGTGCTGGGAGGAATTCCATTCATTTATTGAACCATCCATCCGTGCATCCAGCAAATATTTATTGAGCAAGCATTAGGCTGGGAGGCATGGCTTAGGCTGTGAATGGAACAGGCATAGTTCTGTCTTCAAGGAACATCCAATAGCAGATAATAAAGCCTGTGATGAGGGAAGTCAGGATACCTTGGGGCATTTAACTGAGGGGACTAGGAGACATCGGCAGGGAAGCCTGCCTTGAAGGAGTGGTACCTGTGGTAATGCTTGAAGAATCTTGCTGAAAGTCATTTATAAATGGAGAACCTCTGTTGACCAAAAACTAGGACTTAATTCTCAAATCCAGCTGAAGTCAGGGCTACTAAAAAGGGTTCGTCTGCTGGGAGACAACAGGCACGAGGCTCTGTGAGACTCAAGCATGTGTCAGAAGTTCTCTAGAACTGTGCTATCAAGGGGGCCGTTGGCTGTTCTGAATTGAGATGTGCTGTACGTACGCACTGGATTTCCAAGACTTACTAGGAAAAAAGAATGTAAAATATCTCATTAACAGTTCTATTCATATTGATTACAACTTGAAATGACAGTTTTGTGTTGTGTTAATAAATAAGTTGTCGAAATTAATTTCACCTCTTTTTCACCTTTTTATCTCTTGGCCCCGGGGTAGAGTGCCATGGCATAATAGCTCATAGTAACTTCAAACGCCTGGATTCAAGCAATCCTCCTGCCTCAGCCTCCTGAGTAGCTGGGACTCATGCGCCTGCCACAACGTCTGGCAAGTCTTTCTGTTCTTAGTAGAGATGGGGTTTCCCTCTTGCTCAGGCTGGTCTTGAACTCCAGAGCTTAAGCAATCCACATGGTTTGGCCTCCCAGAGTGCTAGGATTATAGGCATTGAGCCACTGTGCCCAGCCTTTTTTCACCTTTTTAAGGGAAGTTACTAGAAAATGTCAAATGATGTATGTGGCGCATATGTTTCTGTGGATGGTGATTCTGGTGGAGAGAGTGATCTAGGAGAGGAACCCAAGGTTGGTGATGAGAGAGAATTAAGAGTGAAAAGGGTTGAACTGTCGGGGGCAGCCCCTTTGCATCTCTGAACCCTCTTGCTCTGTCTCTGGCATCACTTTAACACATACTTTGCAGCTGGGACTGAGAATAAAGCCAGAATGTTTGTGAAATGTGGGTTTTTTTTTTTTTTTTTTTTTTTTGAAAATGTTAAGTATCAAGCACATTTACTTGTGAGGTATGGTTCTCTTTGTTGAGGATTATGATCACATACATCCTTACTCTGTCCTGATTTTTTTTTTTTTTTGTATGAAAGGACTTTATTGGTGGGGGAAGCTGCAGAGCAGCATTAAGGAGGAGGGGAGAGAGGGAAACCGGGGAAGAGAGGAGAGGAGAGAGAGAGAGAGAGGAGAGAGAGGAGACACACGGGTGGGGAGGGGGGGAGAGAAGAAGAGAGTGTCCTGATGTTTTGAAAGGCAGACAACAATCTTGATCAGTGACAGAATAGAAGGTTGGTGTGTGGGAACTTCATTTAGCACAGAATGAAGGACAGCCTGGACTTGGATCAGCGTAAGATGCTGCGGAGAGGAAAACTTTTTTCTGTTGCACTTGGCTTGCTCCGCTCCAGGAATTCCCTCACTCTTTACATCCGAGTTTGTATGCAGGTTTCATAGTTCTTGTTCCTTGTTTTGTTTAGTATCAAAAGGGCAACCAGGATAGTTCTGGTTTTGATCTTTAAGTGTTTCTTTTGTTTCGTATTCCTGAAACTTGATGAGTGAATTGCCATTCTGCCACTGTTTGAGACCCTTACTGGCAGGTGTTTGATGACGAGCGACAGACCTTGCCCTCAAGGTGCTCACCCTTGAGAAGGAGATGGTGCAGTGCAGCAGGAGCAGGCCCCAGCGGAGGTGAGCCCGGGGACTGTGGGAGACCTGGACAGTGTTCTTATCTGCTAAATCCTGTGACTCAGGGGTGATTTGATGAAAGACATCAGAGGGAGCTGAGGGACCGTTGTAGTTGACTGCAGGGTACTTATCTGGTAATTCTCTTTTGGACAGTGAGACCAAGGATCTGTGTTTACCTAAGGATCCTGCTGGGCCCCAGGAGTTTCCAGCACCGTGGTAGTGTTCAGTATTAATGTTGCACCTGTATATTAATTATGCTTTTCATTGCCACTTTATACACTTCAGAGGTGGAGCACACAGATAGCCTCCCCATAGGGAGTGACCCAAGCTAGTTAGAAGGCTTGCAGGAGACTAGTGGGTCAGAGGCAGTTTGGCAGGGCTGAGCAGGGGACATCTGAGGGCATGAGGGAGCTGTGACCTGGCCTGGAGCAGGCAGGCAGACAGTCATTTCAGTGGGAGATAGCATCTGATACTCCTCCCTTCAGGCTAGTCTTGTAATAGCAGCAGATAAATAAGCTGCCTCCAGTGTGTTCCCAGAATATCTCTGTCTGCAAAATGTCTTTGAGGAGATGTTTGACTTGCAAGCATGTGGTTGATAAAATAAATACATTTTAGAAATGTAAACCTCTCTGTGAGAGGTTTTAGTCTCTTCTCTCCCTAGGGAAAAATAAGGCCCTTCTTTAACCTCTTTTCTTCCTTAAGTGTAGAATTCTTGCCATGCTTTATAAGAAAAACATTTTTGGAATGTGGCACCTGTAGAAATATAAAGGGGCTCTGCCCAAACCATTGGGTCATGGCTGTTGTGTGGGTAGTTTCTCAGATGTTTTGTGAAGAGATATCAGCCCTGACACCTGCAAAACATTTGAGGAGCTGGCTCAGGGTTGAAGAAGCTGGAATTCAGAAGCACTTAAGTTGTTTTTAGCTGAATTTGAGGGCAAGCAACTGTAATGAGTGATCCTCTCTAACATTAGAGGAGCCTTGCCATTCAGTGACAGCTGCTAAAACAGGACTTGGTGCCTAGGAAAGTACCTGGCCTGATGGAGGATTATAATATGGTTCTTCAATGCATGAAAACAAATGAACGAATGAGGTCTTTTTCCTAAGCTTTCAGATCATGTAGGTAAGATTTCCCCAAGTCTTCCTCCTCCTTTTTTTTTTTTTAGACAGAGTCTCACTGTGCCCCCCTTCGTAGAGTGCAAAGGCATCATAGCTCACAGCAACCTCAAACTCTTGGGCTTCAGTGATTTTCTTGCCTCAGCCTCCCAAGTAGCTGGGACTACAGGCACTCGCCACAATGCCTGGCTATTTTTAGAGATGAGGTCTCGCTCTGGCACAGGCTGTTCCCAGACTCATGAGCTCAGGCAGTCCACCCACCTCGGCCTCCCTGAGTGCTAGGATTACAGGTGTGAGGCACTGCACCCAGCCCCTCTTGTGTCTTTTCTTTTCTTCCGGGAGACTCTCTGTTGCCCAGACTAGAGTGCTGTGGCATCATAGCTCACAGCAACCTTAGTATCTTGGGCTCAGGTGATCCTCCTGCCTCACCTTCCTGAGTAGCTGGGACTACAGGTGCCCACCCTGGCCAGTTTTTTTTCCTCCATATTTATTAGAGATGGGATCTTACTCTTGCTCAGGCTGCTTTCTTTTGCTTCTTGAGAGCAGTCTGTAAACCTGCAGCGCCAGCATCACCTTGTCAGCGTGTAAGAGTCAGGTGGGCATCTGGTTAACGTGCAGATTCTGATTCAGTGGACCTGACACAGGGTCTAAGAATCTGTGTTTCTAAGATGCTCACAGGTGATGTCAATAGATTGGTCCACAGGTACACTTTAAGTAGCAGGGCTCTGGTAGGGTTCAGGCAAATCATCAGTAAATCTTTAATTGAAGTTCCCTGCATACACTAGGGATTGTGGATAAAGATGGAAATGTTGGTCCTCATGTCAAGAAAAAATTTGCAGTGATGGCGAAAAAATCAAAACTCATCCCTATAAACTGGAGGAGAGCCATTCATTATTACACCGTGTGGTATGATAAACGGCCAGGGGAAAGGAAGAGGAGGGAAGGACCTTCTTATGGAGGAGGTGTCTGCCTGAGCTTATAGCTTAGAATCATGAGCTCTTGGGATGAAAGGAGTGTCTGGTTCCAACCCATTGGGATCCCTCAGCTATGGGATGACAGTTGGCCATTCAACTTGTACTGAAAAGGTCTCATGATAGAGAATGCCATAGAGAATGCTGTGGGTCCCTATTTCTCAAGGCTTGCTGCCCACCGTTATCTTAGTGAGATGCCCTGAGAAAAGACTTTGCCTGGGTAAATAATGCTGAGGTGTGTTGCTGTTATATCTGCATCCTCCCAATTCACAGCGCAGTGTATCAAAGGTTCTGCTATGTCTTTTCATAAGTTCTGCTATGTCTTTTCTTGTTTAACTTTGTATTACCCAAGGTAACCAAGTCCAACATATTAGACTGTCACTTTCCTCCCGTTTAATTAGTGCTTATTAATACATTTCAGCAAGTTTGTGTTCATTGTACTGAGTCAAGATAGGACTCACTTAACACTCATAAAGCATGTATTAAGTAGCCATGGTGTACTAACCACGTGCAGGGGTATGCACAGAGGGATACATTGTCTCTCCTACAGTACTTTATTGTTTACAAAGCACTCTTGCAGACTTTATCTTGAGTTGTCAGCAGAACCTTGAGGTTGTGTAAATTTTACTGCCATTTCGCAGTTGAGGAAACTGAGGCTGTTAGAGATTAAGTAACTTGTTCAAGGCCATATTCTTTCTAGGTGGTTACAGTGGGATTTGGAAGTTTTGATTCCCAGGTGAGTGTTTATTGCTCTACTCCATCTGGCCCTGATGTGCTGAGAACAGAGGTAGATCTTAAAAGCTTGACTGAGGATTTGAACCTGTAAGAGAAATTACCTGTGTTGTGGTTTCTGGAGCCAGGGGTGGCTCATTCAGTGTTGAAGGAATTGGAATCTACAGATTAGAGGGAACCTTAAAGGTCATTTAGGAGAATCTAATCCTGTACTTCTGACTCCATGGAGGCTTCTCCTATAATGGTTCGTTCCTGAATAGTTCTAATGCATTCTAGAGGCACAGATCTTTTGATGGAGAGCTCACTATGAGGGCTGTTTATTTTGTTTGTAGACTTTTCTCTTATGTTGACAAGCCTAATTCTTCTTATCATGGCTGGCCGATTTAGGTTTATTCCTTTCAGAAATCTAAAATAATTTTTCTTCCTAGATTTGCAATATTTGTTCATTGTGAAACAACTGAGATGCAAAAACTAAAATTTAAAGCTATAATTCTGCTCAGATTGGTATTAGTTAGCTTCATACACAGTCTTCTGGCACGTAGTCAATATTTTTTGATGGTGTATGTTGTTTTTTTTTTTTTGAGACAGAGCCTCAAGCTGTCACCCTGTATAGAGTGCTGTGGCATTCACAGCTCACAGCAACCTCCAATTCCTGGGCTCAAGCGAGTCTCTTGCCTCCGCCTCCCAAGTAGCTGGGACTACAGGCACCCGCCACAATGCCCGGCCGTTTTTTGGTTGCAGC